>SJJU01070517.1:0-37953 GCA_012932125.1 Conopomorpha cramerella
ACGGTATCCTAGATTGAGGTCAGGTAACCGGGTGTAAAAAATTTCGCACCATAATTTTATTTATTTACTTAACTCCTTATTATGTTAAAAAGTGTTGATTGTAAAGTTCTGCACCCCTTTTGGGTATTAAGGATGTAAGAGGGTATGAGTATTTTACTCTTCAAACTAGAACAGTTCATAGTTACAAACAGTTATGTCCAATCGTCATATTGGAACTAACGACTAACCGATGTAACGATCCGCATAATTACATAAAGCTTACGGCTTAAAGCTCTTCGGGAATAATGGAAACGCAAAATCCTGACGGGATTATTGTGTTGGTTGACGCGCAGTGTAAAAGCTTGGGTCGGAACCTAACTGAATTGGAATTACAGATTCGAAGTAGGTAATATTCAGTCGAAATTCGTTTCCAAGTATTTTGCTGTTAATTTTATTATTAGATAAGGAAGTATTTCGAGCTCAGTACAATAGGGATATGTACATCTTTCACAACGTTAAATAAAAAAAGATGGCGAAACTAGAGAAAATCTAACAATTATAAATATACTAAACAATTTTCCCCAAGGTACCCTGTACTAATAAAAAACTAGCTGTACTGAGCGGTGTTACTAGCGTTTTTTCATGCCCGTGGGAATTTGGAGATAAAAAAGGTGTCACTCAGGAATAATGTAGCTTTCCAACAGTGAAATAATTTTTCAAATCTGTCCAGTAGTTTCGGAGTCTATTCAATTCGAACAAACAAAGAAAGAATTAAACCTTTCTTCTTTATAATATTGTTATAAACAAAAGTTAGCGCCAGGATCTACTATATAGCCTATGTCACTCAGGAATAATGTAGCTTTCCAACAGTAAAATATTTTTTCAAATCTGTCCAGTAGTTTCGGAGCCTATTCAATTCAAACAAACAAACAAAGAATCAAACCTTTCTTCTTTATAATATTGTTATAAACAAAAGTTAGCGCCAGGATCTACTGCGGCATCCAGAATAGACCAGAGCTCAATCAATGATGACTGGTCTAGCCTTCTGTCTTGGATCCCACATAATAATTTAACTAAAGACGGTATATAAGTAAGAGGAAAAAATATATGCGCTGCATTGAAATGCATACATATGATTTTACACCTACATATTAAGAGACGAGGTCTATGTCGATTCTTATTTTGACCTTGTATGATAAAATTCTCGTTCACTGAACTTGTATGAGAGCTCCGAAACGACTTTCATGAAATTTTACGCATATTCAGTAGGTGTGAGATTCGCCTAATATCTATTTTTCGTACCCCACCAGCTTTATTTCTTACAGGATACAAATATGCGATTTAATATGGAAAAACAAAATAAATTGTTTGACGTCACAGTTGCATGTGTTTTAATTCAAATATAGACAAACCGTGCTAAATATAAACGTAACAGGTTTACAGGAAAACACTCGACATAATACCGTCGTCATATTCAGCCACATTATTCTGCCCACGCAAATCGGATATACAAAAATACACCAGTTTATTTGCATTCTTACTATACTTACATACTTTCACTGTACCAGCTTTATTCTCTTTCTTTGCAGGTAATCTAAATCTAAAGATCGCTTATCCAGAAATCAGTCTTATAAAAAAACGAAGCTACATCCACAGTTTCATTTCAATTAGGGTTGCAAACATTGCAATTGTGTTAAAGAGAAATAAACTTGAGCGCTTGCGTAGAATTTTCCTTGAGCCCTCGTTTCATGTAAGACGATAATGCAGCAAGCTCATTTTACACGGCCAATGGCTACATAAACATGGCACGTTTCAAGAAAAATGTGGGAAGTAACATTTATTCAGCTCTCTTCGTAGGCAATGACCACAATGGTGTAGTGCAGGAGGAAATAAAAAGGATACTGTCTCCATGTAAACAAGGAGTGAAGTGCGGGCGAAAATGTATCCTTTTAAATGTTAGTGAAACCCTGTACTCCAGTAAAAGTAGCTACTTTGAGGGTTCAGCTTTCATTGGTCGTCGAAACACACTGATGCAATCGCACCTACCGCTGTTTATCTTTCAGAGCGGAATGGAGAAACAGTAGTGCAGAAAGTGGTTATGATTTTATTATAACTTGAATGGACATTGAATTTTCAATGCCGCAAGAAATATTTCATTTATAGAGATATATCGGATAAGTACAAGAAGCTATTTGAAAATATTATGTTCATTAGATCATAGAGTTAAAAGATCGAAGTTTTTTAATTTCGGATAGTTGAAGATAATTGTTAAGCAAATCCGTTTTTTTTTTCTTATACATACATATTTTAACACATAATGTCTACTTCATTAGGTGATGCAAGTTACTAGATAATGCATACTCACATTAATACACACATCAAAAGTGTCTAGGGATCAAGTACATTTTAGAAGATTGCAATCAAGAATACATTTTTATGCATAATTTATTCAAAATGTGGTGATAAGTCATTGATACAGGCATGTGGAATTAGGTATTATTATTCATTCATAGTATTTTTAATATAAATTAATAGGTACTGAAAATACGCGTATTAAATCGGGGAGAGGGGGGGGGGGACATCCAATACTACCATACAACCCCTATTTTTACCGAGTCCAGCTTTCGCAGGGTTGTTCTAAAGTAGCAACAGAATACGTAACAGTTTCGAAATGCTTCTGAAACTAGAACTTTCGATAGAAAATAGTTACCTACGTTCACAACGATTTGCCTTAATTTAAATACCAGTCTCTGCAGAATGCGCGGAGCGTTTTACAATAGTTTGCATACTGAGAACAGAAACTTTCGTTATCACGGCATCTCGAGTGATATAACCCCTTATTTTATGTAACCCTATTCAACCCATGCTAACCCAATTTGGACATGTTCGCATTCCGATCACGATCAGCTGTTCAATAAGATTATCTAGTATGAAACAAAAATGTACATATTTGCAATTCTTTCTCTAATGGTATTATTTGATATTCTGCCTTGATAGACAATAATAATTACAAATTTTTACTGTCTACTTATAGCCTATATACACAATTCATAAAATCATAAAAGCTTAGGCTAGGCTTAGCTAGGCGTCTGTGGTCCAGTTGGTCGGATACTTGACTTGTAACCGGGAGGTCCGGGTTCGAGTCCGGCTACTGGACGTGTACCAATGGAACTTTTTTTCAGAGCCTATGTACGCAACGCAACGCTCGTACGGTGAAAGACAACATCGTGATGAAACCCGCAAACCACAAGGTGTGTGAACCCTATAACGGCGATGGGCTCACCCCCTGTCACGTTGGGTTAAATACGCTTGGTGAACCGTGGGTACTGGCTTTAGCAAGTGCCTCTGCCTACCCCTCTTTGGGATTAAAGGCGTGAAGTGTATTTTTTTTTTTTTATTTTATTTTTTTACTAAACAAACGTTTTACTACCATCCTGCCGAATGTTAAGCAGCGATGGAGCACTCTTGTTCATTAGGTACCTATTTACCCGTGACTTGATACGGAAACAACAAGTTTCTGCATGCAAGCGTAACCGAATGATTTGAAATCGATTTACCGAATTCGGGTCCTTCGCCATGCGGTACAAAAATCGTCCGAATCGACAAACGAAAATCGCGCTAGCAAAGTCTAAGGACTGTGAGGTTCTTCCAATCCGCTCTTTTTTAATTGCCATAATCGTTTAGTGTCTAGGACTCGGGAGTCCTAAAGCGAACAAAAAAAAACACACTTCCTTTGAGTATAAAAGTCAGCTGCAGTTCGTTTTACGTTTTTTTTTCTCTCACTTTAAAAGCTTTGTAAGTTTGTTAGTTAATTAAACCGAGGACATAAGCGTCGCTTTGCCGATTTACTTCAGCTGTACAATTTATCTTAACGAGGAATTGCACTGGGTTGTTAGTAGGGACTCTTCTCTCGACGCGGCCGGGTTATTTACTGATGGTTATTTTAATATAAAGACATTTTTATGCTTTAGACTTTAATATCACAGCCGCGGTGTGGGCGTGACTTGAAAGTGTGGTCTGCATCTGTGGCTTCTACTAATTAAATTACTTATTTTTTTTAGCAAATAACGAAGGTAAGCTGAATGCTTATCTTTGGTTAATTTCGCACCGTAATACCCAGTTCAAACTATTAATAGAAATTACTTATGTTTACTGTTTAGTTGGGTGTGTATGCATTCAGCGCTCTCTTAGTAGGAAAGCACCGTGAGGAAACCTGTATACCGAATGTGTAGATTACGTAGCGACTACGAATTATCATGTACATATATGTAAACAATGAAACATAGACCACATCGCTGCTTAACATCAGGCAGGATGGTGGTCAAACGCTTGTTCATAGTGATTAAAAAAAAATTAGGGGAACTTGCAAAGAGTGTACGGTAAATCCGTGGTACCAAGGTATATACTTACTACTACTTATAGAATGATGAAATACTGAGTGTTATTCGGTTATTTCTTGAAATTACTAACTAACAAATCATTTCTTTTCCTCAGACGACTCCAACGACCGCTGGTGGGGCGAGTCTGCCGCTCCTCCAGCTCCGGCCGTGGTGGTGCCGCCGCAGAGACCCTCACACTCCACCAACAACGTCACTGGCTTCGAAAGGGACGCACCCTCCATGGCCCCACCTAATCATCAGCTCGTTGGAGATGGTAAATGTATAAAAGCTATAAAACTTTCAATGTACCATAAATTACAATTTAACGGGCCCGTTGGTTTAGTGGTAAAGTACTGTCTGATTCCATTCCGCAAGGTCGTGCGTTCGATTCCAACTGATGATATGTAGTTACTTTTCTGATAAGCTTTTAAGTAAATGTATGGCGCTAAAGGACAACATCGTGATGTAACCCGCACACCACAACGTGTGTGAACCCTATAACGGCGATAGGCTCACCCCCTGTCATGTTGGGTTAAATACGCTTGGTGAACCGTGGGCATTTGCTTAGCAAGTGCCTGTGCCTAACTCTTGGGTTAACTCTTGGCTCAAAAGCGTACATGAATCATACCTTCATACCAACCCAATTATTGTGTATACGAACTATGGGTAAGAATAACATTAATCACTCATTGAAATGCAATATCCATATTTCCTTTTTATAAGTAATTTGACATTTTAATCTTAACAAGTAAGTGAAAGTAAAGGCGAATTTTTATTGAACGTTAAGATGTGTGAACACACGTGCTCATTAGTGGTATGCGATTCCCGTAATCGCTTCTCTGATTGCTACGAGTCAAAGCTTTGTCGATTGACAGCGTCGTGTTAATTTACGGGAATCTCCCTAAAAACGTGCCACTAATTTTGCAGACGTATAGTTAGAAGTCCGGTTTAAATAATAGGGTACTTTTTGTCCCGGAAAAATTTAATATTCCCGAGTGAAAACAAAAATATTCCGCAAAAATAACCGCAATATACCCGAAGTCCACGCCGGCGAAGCTACGGGCGGAAAGCTAGTAATAGATATGCACAACATTTTTATATAACACTAGTTGCAACTGTCCTAGGTAATTAATTATTATTTACTTAAAACCACTTTACGTACATTACTTTTAATGATTTATCAAGTAACATAGCAAAGACACACACAAAAAAACAATGAAATATTCAAGGTATCAAAATTATGAACATCATTGTACACCTACGACAGGTTGGCACTGTTGATATCCTTTGTACCCAACCAGTTAATATCTCACCTTTGAAACCAGATATACCAGAGAATACCTACACAACCGATACTTACCCCTTATAGTACGCATTGCTAAAGGCGGGGATACACTAAACTTGAGAATGTATCGATGGTTTTCCGCCAAAAAGGTCTAAGCGACATTTAAGTAATTTTACAGGACTTAAAGTTTAAATAAAGCAATGTTTTGGAAGAAAAACACAATATAATCTCTACCGCGTAAGCGACATCAAACTACGTCATACAGGTATGAAACCTAGACAAATAGTCGCAGAAAAAAAAGGCGATCCAAACTGCATACTCAACTCATTTTGGACAAAAATGTCGCTTAGGCCTTTTTGGCTGGAAACCATCGGTATGAAATATTTATCAGTTAGCTCCCACTACGCTACTGTTTTTTTTTTCCGAAATCTTGTTGTCTGTCCATTATGTACTCGTGCCTTTATTCATTTCTAAAGAGAGTAGACATCGACGACAGGCCCGCCCACTATCAAGGTGGGATACGTATTTTTGTTATGTCCAAGCCTGGTGTACGTATTGTTTTTGTGTTATTTTTAGATTATTTTCTTGTACTATGTCATGTTTAGGGCCTGTAATGTCGATCAAGTTGTTGTAATATATAAGACTCAAAGTCCTGGCTGTTTCATTCATCACAGATTCGTCAACGTCCAGCCCAAAGCCTTGACCCTATAGAGAGATTTTTGCACTGGGGTTATTTTTATGATATTTACGTGATATAAGACAGTAACTGTACTGTCTTCTAGTGTTTGTTCTTTCTTCTAGTCTTGTTTTGCTTTTACTGTCTTCTATATTTGTCTGTTCCCAGTGGGCAGCAGTGGACAAATATGGGCTGATGATGATGAAGAAATGAAATTTTCAAAATTCATCCCCTAAAATGGGGGGGGGGGAAGGGGGGTTTGATGCTTATATGAACAAAACGTGAATTTTGGTGTTTATGTTTCTAAAAATTGGTGGTAATAGTTTTTAATAGAAATGAATACTGAAACTTCGCGAATGAAATCGCAGGGTGTCCTCTCGTCATAAATAAAGCTGTTATAACATTGTATTATGGACGGCGTAACCTTTCATCATCAGCCCATACTTATCCACTGCTGGACATAGGCCTTTCCAAATGCACGCCACTATGATCTGTTTTGGGCTTCTCGCATGCAGCATCAGTCAGTCATCTTGCGCTTATCATCAGTCCACCTTGCCTGAGGGGCGTCCTAAACTCCGTTTGCCGAGACGCGGTCTCCACTCGAAAACACGTTTGCCCCAACGGTCACCGGTTCTACGGCTAATATGGCCCACTGCCACTTCAGCTTGCTAAACCGATGAGCTATGTCGATGACTTTGACGTTCTCTGTCGGGTCACTTCACTTCTGATTACTGGTGTAACCTTTATGACGTAGTTATATACGTAGCTATATACCGTACCTTAATGGGTAGAGTTCTCAAGACGGTCGGTATCGTGTTTCATATTGATGACAAGAGACTTTGGCGTGATTACGTTTCATTATTTTTGCTTTCCCTTTGACGCTGTAAATAATGTAGAAGTAAATCCTCTTTGCTCACAGGATTTATACCTCGTTAAACATGAAATAAGACTCGGCCATTGATTACTTGACATGACGTTAATTGACTTCTCGAATTAATGGATTAGTAAGTTCCTTACTTCACTATACTATTATATTGTGAATGTATTGAACAGTTAGTGTATTGGATTCTATTGCAGATAATTTCTTTCAAATCTGACCAAATCCATTACAGTCCAAACGTATACCTTTGATCGTACGTACGTATACATCATCATCAGCCCATACTTTTCCACTGCTGGGCATAAGCCTCTCCAATTGTACGCCACTGTGATCTGTTTTCGGCTTCTTGCATCCAGCTTCTGCCAGCATCTTGCGTATATCATCAGTCCACCTTGCCTGAGGGCGTCCTACACTCCGTTTGCCGAGACGCCGTCTCCACTCGAGAACTCGTTTGCCCCAACGGTCATCGGTTCTACGGCTAATACAACCCAAACGTATGCCTTTGATCTTCGATAAGGTTACATGTTTCATGGTCTAAGGGTAGAGTAGCTAAATAAATGGGAAAACTTAGGGGAAGTTAGTAGTAGTAGAACCTAAAGATCTATTGGAGATGATCTATCCAGCTGACTTATTATTTTCTTCAGTGTCACAATTAAAAAAAAATATATTTTTCATTAACACCTAGTTTCACACAATTTGATGGATGGACACGACGTTGTTAATTGACGAAGTTTTGACTCGTAACAATCGTAGAAGCGATTACGGGAATTGCCCCAAAAGCATGCTACTAGTGAGCACGTGTATAAACATTGTTTACGGTATGTGACAGGGACAGAGCAATATAGGCGGTATAGCGCTATCACTGTCACACAGTGTATACAATATTACTTTAATACTTCATGATACGGGAGCAGAAATCGACTGGGTCACACTTTTTGAACGTACTTACACTATCAAATTCCATACATAAAACTTCCGGACACTCAACTTTAAACAATAGAAGTTTTACTGTTATCACGCCGACGGTAAAGATGTGTCCCCAAAAGGGTTAAGTGACAGCTCTAAACAAAATTTAAGTTCGGTAAATCTCACCCTTAAGATAGTACGCAAATACAGCCTCTAAAACTGTATTCAATATTTCCTCAACACGAATCCCCAGCAAATAACCAATCACTTGTCACCAACCGTACTTTTATTTGTCCCACAGATCAGATCAACATGATGTACGTGTACATTTTCGCCGGTGCGACATTGGCAATTATACTGCTGGCAATAGTGGGCATTGTCCGCTGCGTGCTCCACAAGCACACGACCGACGAGCCGAAGGGCCCAGACGTCTCAGCGACCACAGAAATACCGAACGGCTTCAACGACAGCATATCGGAGGTGGACAACGACATCAACATCACCAGCCTATCTGGACCCGTCGACGCCGTGGACTCAGCAATAAAGACAGATCACATGCAATCACTGAGTCCCAACATCAATAAGTACGTGGGACGACCCGTACCCAATACTTATCCCCATGTGACGACAAATATGTACGGACAAGTTGCTGATTTCCCACTCGAGATGCCCCTCCGCTCTATGCCGCACGGTACTCTGGGTAGAGGGATCGCCGTGAAAACACTACCAAGAGTTCATGTACAAACAGAAACGGACCCTAACGCGAGGACAATGTATCGATATTCGAACGCGCAGTACTACTTCGGGTGACAACAGGAAGCCGAGAGCGCTGACGTCACGAGGACGTATTGTTTCTAGTTTTGTAGCAATTGACTGTACATACCAGTGCTATCCTAGTGTTTGTCTTTTAGCATATTGAATGTTCCCAGAGGATTGCTTGCAACATTCAATGTGTACTATTCTATAGGTAGATGATTGTTAATAAGATACTCTATGTCCTAATTTAAATACGGAAACTGTGATAATAGAAAAAAAGGTACTTCTTATCTCTACTAATGTTTTGAAATGTTGCAAATTAGTTACCTATCTTTCCAAAGTTTAATTACAATTCCTCAGTATACGGGGTGACTCGCAAAGTGTGCGCGACGTACCGAATCGTTTGGCATATGGAGGAAATTACATTTATTTACAAATTGGCATTCGACGAAACGTTCGTTTGTTATTGTGGCGATCGTTGATATCGCCCCACGCAAAGTTATTTTTTATGTTTAAAAAGTTTTCAGTAATAAATGTACATACCGTGTACAATAAATGTTGGATGTTGTTATGAAAGTAATATTTCAAGCACAAATGAAATAGGCGAGTTGCTGTCCAAGTGTCGACACAATGCTATCTATCTGTCAAAAAATACTGAGAAATAGCGAATAGTAAATGTCTTTTGTAGAGGCTATACAGGATGATTTGTCATCTGGATAAACTGTTTAGTTTGCCCTCTAACTTAAGTAGAGTCTTGATGTGTTGCTAAACATTTTTAACCGTCTTCAAAAATCGAGGAGGTTTACAATTCGGCTAAACGTTGTTTTATCTTGCCTCAGAACTTTCGATTGTGTGACGCAACCACGACAACGGCATGTAACTGTGTCGATACGTCGCGCAAATAACGAAGGTAAGCTGAATGCTTATCTGTGCTTAGTATCGTGCGTTAATACCCTTAAACTTTCAACTTTTAATGCAATTTCGATGATTCTTTGTTTAAAACTGGTGTTTGTAGTGTGATCCTATTTCATTGTTTATTCAGTTCTGCAATGGCATTTATGACAAAAACATCATAGTCTGAAATAACTCTTTTAAGTGTATTTATTCTGTTTTGTTTAAAGTTAGCATAATTACAGCAAACGATTACAAGAAATACAAGAAAGTGGAAAAATACCAATTGGAAAGAAAATTAAATCACCATCCACGTGTCAAAATATTATTATCATGGTACATGAATGAATAATGGCATTGAAATATTGACAGTTTGATGTTGATGACAGATTTCATTGATTGATTAACTGAAAATTTCATTTACTTTATTGAAGTGACTACAGCTGAAAATAGGAGCCAACGTGTTAATTAATTAAATTTTATTTTGTCCTTTCTTTTAAGAATTGACACAAGCAATCTAGCAATGACGGAAAAGATGTTTAAATAACAAAAAAAATACGTAGGGAATACGTTTTTCATTAAGAGATTTTCGAATCTTCAGCTTTATGTTACCATTAAAATGATTTTCGAACTTGTATAAAAACCGGCTATTTCTTAAGTTCAGATTTTGGAAAAAAATTATAAAAAGTATCCCGCTTTTTTAGCTTCAACCAATTACATGACACATTTTTTATTAAGAATTTTATATTAAGTATTTGCTTTTAAAATGTCGACTTCAAAAGGGACAAAATATATAAATACTTCATTACATAAAATAATTGTATTGATATAAATAGCCGTCGTTTCCACCCTGTATGATAAATAAATTGACTGATTGCTATACGTCTTTACAAACTATTATTATTATTATATATAAAATGTTTTGTAATAGTTAAATAATTATCACTGTACATAATATTCTAAGTAGTTTAATGGACTTTGAAGTAAATAAAATTTATTTGAAACCAAACAAAGAAAACATGTTATTCAAGTAGAACGTCAAAATCATATTTTATGAAGACAAGTTTGTTTTTGTACCCTTTTTTTATACATCTACATCGAGAGCTGAGGGATGCATTGACCGCCTCTCATGCCGGAGACAGTCCGTGCGGGCCTAGCACAGCCATTCTTGGATGTAGTGGAAAAGGTCGTTCCGGACGCCCCGGTAACACGCGAGTGGTCACCGTTAGTGGGTGCGAGTCCCGCATAACCCTGCCGTTGTTGGCCTTCCAGCGGTGGGGTCTCCATAACGGACTCCTTACTATAAAAAGGGGTAGTTTAATATGAATATTATATAATTTTTTATAGAAATGCGAACTGGCATTATATAAGAAAATACATACATACACTTCACGCCTGTCTCCCAGAGGGGTAGGCAGAGACTACAGGTCTCCATTTGTCACGGTCCTGACATACCCCTTTCGCTTCATCTACATTCATACATCATTTCATACATGACCTCCGGTTTCGAGTACTTTTCACGCCACCTTCGGCAGGACATCACCAATCTGGTCTGTATATGTCCTTCTGGGGCGACCTCTACTCACCCGACCCATTACATCACCCATATAAATCTCTTTCGTCAATCGACTTTAATCCATTCTCTCCATATGCCCAAACCACCGAAGCATGCCCTTTTCAATCTTGGTCACTACATCTTCCTTCAAACCGCAACTTTCTCTTATCACACTATTCCTTAAAAAAAATGTACCGGGTATTACTTCGTGAACACGTCCAGAAAACAACAAAGGTAAGTTAAATGTTTCTCTTTGCTTAATTTCGTGCTATAATACCCGGTCATACACTTTTAATAACTACTGTAACAGCGAAATAATAAAAAAACATTATTGTGAAAAAAAATACTATTATTATGAAGACTAGACGAGAAACATTTCTAAGCTACAACAAAGAAATAAAAAAGACAAAAATTAATGTGTACGCACACGACATGTTTTTAAATTTACCGGCTGACCCTACTCAGTACGTGAGACGTTTGCGAAATAATCCAACCGCAGCTGCTATTGTCTAATAAAGATCCAGGTAATAACAGGGTTGCCACATGAAAATTCTGAAAAAAAAAATCAGCTGTAGGCAAAAAGTTGGTAATCTATTCGCATAGCGTGTAGTGCTCGTTCATCCGAAGCCTTATACACTGATTTCTAATGTCTAAGCCTTATACACTGTGAATGAATGAATGAATGAATATACTCTTTATTGCACACTGTACATTATGAATGTAAAAAATAATACAATGGAAAAATTGCAAAAGGCGACCTTATCGCTCATAGCGATTTCTTCCAGGTAACCTAATTTAAAGATTACAGGAGCTTAGATTACAGAAATAATGGGGCTGGCAAGTGTTGCTATCTGATCGATAACGTCAATAATATTGTAAAATAATAAAAATACAATTACTGTGTAAAAGACTGGACTTCAAAATATAGTTTTTTGAACTGGCTGATAAAACGGATATGCGGATGAAGCAAACATGCGGACATATTCTTCAAGCGGTGTAGTCCCAGTTGTTTGGTAAATCTGAGACTTGGCCTTCGAGCAATGAAAGCTGTCAATTTTTACCTATGAATTATGCGTCAAACCGTCGGGTGCAACAGGAGATCTCCGAATTAGTCCTTAGTGTATCGAAATCGTCCAATCTAATAAAGCAATATATGGAACATTCAGTCATTCGGTATTATAACCGTATGCAGGGTGGCTCATTTAAATTAGGTCAGTATGGGAAAGTCTGAAACTGATTGAAATATTTTTCTGAGCGAATTCGTTTTTCGGCACTAAGCTGTCTTCGTTAATCCGAGAGGTCTACAGTGTGGCTTGCATACATCTCAGATAACGCCTAGTTTCAAAGTTTGCAACTAGCCTCCCTCTGTTGCAACTAGCTCTATACCTAATATCATCACAATTAATAAAAATGGTTAAAAATAACGGACGCTAAATCGTTAAGCGTAGGGTTTTTTGGATAGCCGGAATAACAACTACGTAGAAGATGAAAAAGAAAAAAAAAACGCGTGCAGACATCCAAAGAATGATATTAAGATGTTTAATGCCTTTACTCCTTCATACAAAAATATCAAGGCTGAAATATTCCGAAACTCCCCTAAGCTCTGAATTCTGTAGTATCCTTTGTCTCGCTCTAATAGTGTTTGTGTGAACGAGACAAACTATGTTCAAGCGACTCATCACTGTTTCAGAATATCTGTCTAAGCTTCTTACTATTAAAGTTTTCCTCTCAGTCATAAGTGAACTCTTCACAACTAGAGCGCTATAGGAATACAGAAGAAAATTAGGGCCTTCAAATCAATTTTTGCTTTACCTTAGTTTTTAAAATCATACATGACTTTCATCAAACTTTCTGTTATTCTACTGTATATATGCGTGTAATCGCACTTATAACGATGAAGAAATAAATGATTTGATTTGAACATTTTTCTGTATAAGTTAACACACATAGGCTTGTGAAAAAGATGGTTGAAAAAAAGGTTTCATTTACTCAATAAACAACAGTAAAGGAATGAGTGTAATAAAATTCTATTATTATTTACTACTTATAATATCAAAGTTGGTTTCTGGATTGCTGGTTAATGTTTTTTCAACCCCTTTTAGACAAACCTATTGTCAGAGCTTAGTGCCCGATAAAATCCCATTGAATATAATGGAAAGAGTTAAATAACCCAATTCATGAATTTCGCAGAGTTAGTACTTTAAGGTTTGTAAAGTCTTCCAAACTTAAAATAAGTACTACCTAGTAAAGTTGTAGCTTTCACAACGCACAAAGGCGGATTCCTGATAATACTATTGTATAAGATATTTTTGTTTGCATTGGGACGAAAAAGAAAAGATATTTGACAATTGGCAACCCTGGATTATAGTACGTCCCTTGCGGAATCATAATTTGGTCGTTTAGGAACCCGCGCCATATCATTTTATGCCCGCAATCAAAATTTTTAGGTCGAAAATACTAGTAATGGCTAACCCAAGTGTAGTCCACTTGAATTTTCTAGAATAATCTTTGGTACTTGTTGACTTTTAAAAAACTTTTACTCTGCCGGCACCATATATTGAAAAGCTTGTTTAATGGCATTAAATCGCTTGCTTCCTATTCCTGTGGCATTGTCGGGATAGGGGCGGGAGTTAGGCGGTCACAAATAAAAAATATACTTTAAATCATAATCCATCTGAGGTTTTTTATTAAATGTTGTAATAAGTAAATACATAATATGTAAGACACATATGTGTTTTCACTAAATGTTGATTTATTATTATTATGAAACTACAAGTTCAAATTAAAATAATATAACCTTGTTTATGCAACTAGTCCACGAATCAATGAGTCCATATTACTACCATTTTACGATTTTGGGAGTTTGGCCGTATGGTCTGGTAGTCATCGTAAGGGGCAAGAACGCAGGCCGGAGCCCGCGAGGAGCGGTAATAATTAAATAGTCTTACTACATAGTGACAGAGTATATTCAGTGGACTTGGTACTCCTTACAATGCCTAGACTGTGTGGTTAATGACAAACTGTGAAATTATAAACAAATAATTACATGCTTACCTGACAGTTAATTCTGTCTTTGAATATAATTATTATCATAGATATACTCGTATTAGGACGTGTCTTTAAACGATCTTACTATCTACGTATAAGTTCGTATGTAACCTCACCACAGGTAGTAAATTTATTAATTTGAAACTTTGCAACATTCCAAAATGGTAGCAAAAAATATGAAAATGTAAAGAAATAAATTGTTATTAGAAGTGGCTTAAAATAATATAATACGGAATTTTGAGTGGTGGAATGTGATCCCAGCTTCTTTAACTTTAGCGGAGCGTAATTCAGCTGTCTAGTTCAAAGTATCTAATGACACCGGAATTGAACAACGTACCTCATTGATCCCAACTCCCAAGTGCCCGACTTGGTTCTAATAATACAACACAAGTTTGAGGGCAAGAGAGAGCATATTTGTGTTGTCAAAACACACGGCTTATTGGCTATGTGTAAAGCGAGTAGTGGCAGAGAGATAACGACCGTAGCGCACAGTACAGCTGTCAAGTGTTGATTGCAGTACAAAATGAAAGCAAAGAAATGGGCCATGGCCATGACTGTTGTTGTGTTGTTAACTTTTTAACGTGTTGCGTTTTCAAATGCTCGGCTAACACTAATTTATTGCTTTTTATCTCAGTTTGTGGTTGGAAACTATAATATTATGTGTAATAGTTTCAAACCCGGTTTTTATTATTATATAAATTTTACAAACTATTGAATATATTTCACTCATATAATATTGTCAACAATACTATTTTAATCTTTGGTTTTATTTATATTTGCAAAGAAACCTAACAACGTTTACATTGTTATTATACGACAGCTTCCGCAAATGTTGTAAACGCTACGCGTCGCCACCGTCGTGTGCATAGCCAATATACAAAGCATTTGACGAAACGCTTGTGCCATTCAGGAGTACACCTAGCGTCATCTAGTGTGCTTTCAGAAATACAAAACTGTATTATACAACTTTTAACAGTAGTACACCAATTTGGGGAATAAAGGGACCATTTTTAGGTTTCGTTCGCTACTTCTGTGTTGTAATTACCTTTTTTTTATACTTCCTAGGGTCCTCCCATTAAACTGCAGCGAATCATACATAGTTATATATTTGTAGGCATTTTTTCACACTTGCCGCGGAGGTACATATACCAAATATCCCTCAAAATAAACTAGTAGAGACCTCTAAAAGTGCGAACAAAAACATTTGCAAAAATCGTGGTACGTAATGTCAAAAAACAACAATTTCTAATACAACACCAGTATCCAAGTTCCAAGTAATTTCTTAAGTGCTTACTAGATTGTTTAATGAAGATATTTTTTTAACTTTTTACATCTGACATTTGTTAAAGAAGAACATTTGCATACAATGGATCCAATTCCAAACTTAGGTACTGGTGTTGTATTAGAAATGTATGATTTTGACATGACGTAACATGATTTTTGTATCTACATGTGGCTTCAGTAGCTTATTTTGAATTTAGAGGTTTTTTGGTATATGCAGCAAGTTTAAAAAAATGCCTAAAAATAAATAACTATGTATGGCTCGCTGAAGTTTTTAGGACCCTCCGTAAAAATAAACATATATTAATAGTTTATTTTATTCTCATTTATCGTGCATTTTTATGGTTAGGCTAGCTTGAGGGGTTTACTTAAAATATTAGGGCCTTACTAATAATTGCTATTTGGAAGATACACAAAGCTCAACTTAACTTGTCAGTTGTATGTCAAATACGGAATAGCCAGTTCTTGTAGACCTATAATAACCGTTGTATAAGTGATAACGCGTTTATTGGTAAGGGGGTTAGATTATAAAATACCTTGTTGATATCCTGTTGTGTCAAATATCTGTGAAACGAAAGAAGATCGAGGGCTGATTTTTTGCCGATAGTGAACTTAGGGTTTTGTCCTAAGTGTCCTGGTGCACCACAAAGAGAATCAGCCATATGGCTTTCGGGGGTCAGTATTGTTCGCTTAGCCTGCTAAACCCTTTGTCTTCCTTAAAACTTAAAGCACCTAATAAAGTTGTGGCTTTCACAACGCACAAAGGAGGTTTGGGGAACTTTCTGATAATACTATGGTGCAAAATATTTTTGTTTGCGTCGGGATATTAAAAGAAATATGTATGCTTCCAATTTAAGGGTGTGCAAGGGTTTTTAGTGGGAAATAAACTATACATGTCAGTATTTACATTTTGTACGGATATTTTGTATCAATCTGTCATTTTCTCCTTTGAAAACGATTGAACAAAGTGACACTCAATCCTCACGTGCACATTTATGGTATGTACATACATACACTTCACGCCTGTCTCCCAGAGGGGTAGGCAGAGACTACAGATCTATGATATAAGGTATGTATATTGGAGTATAACATGAATTAATTTAAATAGCACTTCAACACAAAATATCTATGATTTTACTGGCAAATAGGAACACACTCAGACCAAAAAAACTGTGGTATTTATGACAGATCACATGATTATCTATGACCACAGACAATTTGACATCTATGTTGTTTATAATAGTTGCTATATCGTCATAGGTTATTCACATTTATATGAGTCTTAAATCTATGATCATATTTATTTATATTAAATGATAGTGTAATATCGGCCTATGGCTTGGCTGCCATCTTTGTTTACGTCTTTGAACAAATAAAAAATAGAAAATAATAAAAAATGGAGTATTAAACTTCAATTTTTAGACATGGTGCCCAACAACATTGTTTTCAAACTGAAGTTTTTTTCATAAATAACATATTATTATTTTCAAAAATATTCTGGTAGCGAAATTTTTTTATAAAATTTTCCTCGCAGACTTTTCCCGGAAGCTAGAAGTAAACATTCGTAATATTTTTTTTATCGCAGACCAAAAGTTTTATTTATATCTCACACCAAAATGGATGCAAGTGTCAAGAAATTCTCACGAGGAAAATGATTATAAAATGTGAATAATACACGTCAAAATGCGCAGCTGAGATGTAAATATTACTTTATTTTTCTTATAAAAGCTAACACGTGTATCATTTGTTTTCTATTATTGACTTCCTTTGAGGGGAATGAATTCGTCACTAATTGTCTAAATATAGTATAAAAGGAGAAGCTAATTGACTGACTGACTGAACGGCTAAACGTAGGAACTAAAAAGTAAAACAAGAACCAAAATTTAGCAGGGACATATCTTAGGTACCGTATATTTCCATGGGAATAAGATTTATCGGGAAAACCGTTATTATTAAAAGTCTAAACCGAAGAGGAAAGAACTAAGCATTAAAGGCTTGAAATTCGGCATGGTATCTTAGGGCATGCAAAGCCTAAATACGACAAGATTTTGATAAATTTCCACGGGAAAAGGAATAATACACATTGACAAAAACACTTTTCCGTTTATCCTACTTACACTTATTTTAAAATACTTCCAATGATTATCAATAGATGGAAAATAAAAACGGATCTTAATTTTTACATGATCTTTGAACTTCAATAGCATAATAATGGAGAAATACCGCGTTGTCACTTATACAACGATTATTACAGGTCTACTTGAACTGGTTATTCCGTATTTGACATACAACTGACAACCCTTTAAGTATGGACGTTCAATTTTTGTTACGTTGATATGGACGTGCGGTCTCCGAGACCGCTATATACAAAGGTCAGATAACACACTTTTATATTACTGACATACTAGTTTTTTTATCATATCCCCTTTATAAGTATTTAAATGTAAATATAAACACAAAATACACATATATATTTATTTATTCTTGAGAAAATCCCATCATGTAACAGTATTAGGCACTTTTTCTTTTCTTTTTCAGACTTTTTAACTTGAGATACCTTATAGGTTACAATATTTCAGAAAAATCACTTTCACAGTCACTTTAACTTGACTTACAATAAAATATAAAAAACATAGCATAAAAATAACATAAAATTAGCTTCTCAACATAAAACTTGAAAATTTCAACAATGCCTCAACTTGTTAATTTTATTGGCAGTCTTTGCACAGAGGCTTAGAGCACTGAAGGCATATGGGCTGTCCACAGCCTACACAAGTGTAGTTTATCTTACGTTTAATCTTTGTGGACGCATCTTACGTTTAGGCACATCTTTGTTTTATGTTACTAGTTCTTCATTTGGTATATCAGAACCCAAAACACATCACACACAAATCTAAAAGCATATGTTGGAGCTAATCGTCAAATTTAGAATTATCTAAGGGCAATAATTTGGTTGCACTCTGTGTATTTGATAAATTAGACTTCCATTTCAATGCAGAAGTACTTGTTCTATTATTTTCCGTCATTTTTATGGCAAAATACCTGAAAACAACAAAATCAACGTCAACTCAATTCATTGCACAAACGTGGACGTGCGGTCTCAGAGACCGACGAAGAAATTAAAAGGGATATAACTCACCAAGTTCGCAGCCAGCGACGCAAACTACCGTCTCCATCGTCGTTTTGCTACTAAAACTGAAGCTATACAGATGCACAGACGTGGTGCACGCAGGGGAGCGGAGGGGTACACAAATCACAAACTGCTAGCGGTCTACGAGACCGCACGTCCATAGTTAAAGGTTAAGTTGAGCTTTGTGTATCTTCGAAATAGCATTTCCGCCATTATTAGTAAGGCCCATTGATTTTATAACATGTAAACAGTACATACTGTAAGTAAACTCCGTTGCTACGTAGCCGTGCGTTTCCACGCGCGAAGTATGTACAATAAAACATGTTTGAAATGGGTAATTTATTCGTGAAATACAACATAACCAGCGTACATGGATATGTGTCAAATAAGTTTTCATGTAAACGTTTGACTAGTGGAAACGTAGGGTAAGAGAGTAAGAGACGTCATAAAGCTTTGCGATCTGGCTTTTTTTAATAAAACCAATACTACCGTGTTTGCATAAAAATCCACGATATACCATTTACAATATTTAAATAAAATTGCACGTACAAAAAAAATGTTTACTAAAAAACATCCTAAAGGAAGTATATGCATGAAACCATTTTTTTACGTAGGGGAAATCCGTTTTTTCGTCCGGATAGCCAAACACCCAGGGGAGTGACTGGCTTATGTCGAACTCACACCGGCTAAAACCCCTCCTGTCGACATTGGCGGGAACTACGGGATCTCCAAAGAACGCACCGGTGCCACCCTCGCACTGCGTCCGCGGACACACGGAGGACTAAGACCCTTTTTTCACTTTTCGGAGCAGGACGGTAATATTAGCTCTTTAGACATTTAGATAATCTCACGTTCATAATCCCTAGCAGGGTGGGACTATACCTTTGGGACGATGTATCCTTTCTTCCAATACTACATCAAGTCCCCACTTAACTAAAGCTCTTTAAATTGATAAAAAAGACTCATAATAGAGAAACTCCTCGTCCCGATTTAGTCCCTCTTACAACAGGCCGGGGAGAACCGTAGCCCTACTCGTCGCCCAGGGTCTTCTATCTGGGCCACCCTTGGACGTAGTGGCTAAGGCTGTTCCGGGTGCCCCGGCAATAACGCGGGAGTGTTCACCGTGAGGTTTTAGTGGGTGCGAGTCCCACATAACCCCGCCGCTGTCCCCGTTAGCGGTGGGGTATCCATAACGGATTTCCTCACGATAAAAAAAAGGGTCTTCTATCTACCGATTTGACAAACGCTCCGAAATTGCTAAAACCAGCATATATAAAGCTGTGGACCAGACGGCGGATGCGAGCTCAGATAAGTATGTATATCCTAGAATAGCGAAAGATTACATAGACCATATAGCATCTTTTTTATCAATCTAAAGAGCTTTCTGAAGACAAGTAGGGACTTGAGGTTCTATTGGAAGAAAAGAATACATCGTCCCAAAGTTATAGTCCCACAGTCTGCTAGGGATTATGTAGGTACGTGAGATTATCTAAATAATATCAATATGAATTGAAGGCTTTCCTTCAGTAAATTCCATGCCAAAAAATAAAAATATAAGTTTAAGGCACAGTTTCAACGAGACACAGTTGCATAGAGTTACAATGAAACTAATACGTCAAGAGTATAAGTTAGTGTCATGGACGAGCATATCATACAAATTGTGAATAAAATAACTAGGAAAAAATAAAGAGGATAGGCGTGAAGACCACGCAGAAAGAAAAAAAACCATGCACCGCGAGCCTACGGACGACATTCGATCCTCGATTTTCGAGTGTTTTCCTCTGTGTTACCACTATCATACCCTTTTACCGTCAGTAGACCATCATTTGCATATGTCCATTTCAACAAAAAAAAAAATCATCATGGTGATAGGATAAATCTGCGAAAATTGGTCATCCATTCTCGTTCGTCTCTGCGTTCTAAAGCATAAGAATGACGAAGGATCGTGAAAACAAGAATGTGTTTAAATGTTGTAATCTGTGCTTACCGTCTAGGAAATTGTCGTAACCGTTTTTTTTTAACAGACGCATTTCATCAATACATCTCATTAAGCAAAACAGTTTATCAAATGGAAGCGACTGTTTTATTCATTACGAGTAAAGCTGCAGGAAAAACAAAAACAAAAATAATCACTCTTTGTTGAATAACACAAAAAGTACTGCGCTACAATCCCTATTGCATTTCAAGCAAAAAAAAAATGAAATTAAAAAAGGTCCATGCCCGTCGACCGCCCCTTACACTCGGCTGTAATACCGCTCCTGCAATTCTGGCAACAGCACAACACTTTCTCTGGTCGGGGAACTTAATTTAGCTGCTGTATAGAGGCAGCGAGCGTTCCACTGTATCGCAGGTCAAAGAGCGCAAAAAGGCAGTGAGCGGAGCGCCTCCGCGTCTAGGCACGGTGCCAGAACGCGGCACAGGTGTCAAACTGATAAACTAGGCGAGTGCTGCCCGATTCTATCATTCCCTTTGCACTTGGATATTATTCGATATTATTGGAACTTGGATATTATCGACGATTACGTGGGTGAATGAGTAATGGCTTTTACTTCTCAGACAATTGAATAGAAGTTCGAGAAATATTTTGGGTCATCTAGATAGACTATTATCATATAATTTAATTGTATTGACTATGCATTCGAATAAATCTCGTACGATCGGCCAAGATATTATTCTACCACCCAAAGGTTAAGGACAAAAAGGATGTTTTTTACTTGACACGGTATAAGAATCTTAATTGATTTATGTTTTAATGTCATCAAAACTGGAAGACTATAATTTTTGCTAGAACCGCCAGAACCACCAGATAATCTGGTCAACATTATTTTCTACAAATCATCATATATACCCATAGGCATTTTAAGATAATATCTTGTTCGTTAACAGATAACTTAACCTTACTTTTCCGAAATTTTCTCTCGAATGACATAAAATTACAGAATACCTAATGGACTATTCGTGTTTTCATACGGTAACATTAAAAAAAATCCAGTAACACGGAAACAGTAGACAAAAGACAAAACTGCAAAAATTAGCTTTGAGGAAAGAAAGCTTTCAGGACAGCAGTTTGCTACAATTTTTTTAAACTGATATGTGTGTGGTGACGGCGATTAGAATACATGTTTCACCACCCCAGCCCAACTTTTCCCTTCATGGGGGTCGTAAGAGGTGACCGAGGGAACTCTACAGAAAATGGGTAATCTCGATAAGTTAAACTACAACACCATTGCGATCGCCAACCCGCCTGCCAAGCTTGGCGATTATTGGCATATCTCCCTCAAATGATGGGAATGATTGGGGGAGGCCCTCATCTCTCAGCAGTGGACGTTATGTGGCTGATGATGATGATGACCGTTCTCAGTTGTCCTACCTTTGTAGGTACCCTACTTATATTACCTTTGTAGTTACATTATACAACATACTCGTAACAACAGTTAAAATACTGAAAACGTTCTGTACATTCAGAATTATCCGTACAAAATACGACAATTCAAGTAGAACTACTGTAAAATCCACGTAACAATCATTGTGAGCTGATTTTTTGCTATTTGAATAGCCACAAAAATTTCCTAAAATGTGCCACCGGGGAACAGCCAGAGGTAAAATAACTGTGAACGGTCTGTATGCGGTCGCCCTCAATGCGCGATCGGTGCATAAAATAAATTGTAACTGTGCTATTCGTATATTATAATGTCCCTCTTTATACAGAGCAATTTATTCCGTTTTCACTGATTAATGAAATGAAACCCAACATCGAACCCCAACTATAATAAATTAGCTATGCTGTCCGGTGTTAAGAAATGTTAATCATATTGTATATATTAATCAGACATATACAATATGAAAAATGGTGAAAGAATTATCAAAATCCGCCCGAAAGTGTTTGTGTTAATTCGTAAGAAATATAAAACAAATAATCTTTCATTATTATTTATTTAGTTTATTTACAACCATTTTAAAATAGTAAATACAGATTTATATCGGCAACAAGCTTCGTCAAAAATGTCATGCCCTAAACAAATTTAATGTCAATAAATTAAATTAAATAAACATTAAAAATAATTAAGTCTAGAACATAATACAAACTAAGTCTAGAACAAATAATACGCAATAATCACGTAATTTTAGTAACAACATTGAAACTTTGATTTGTGGACGTTTGTTACTTTTTCATGAAAAACTACTGATAACGAAACTTTACAGTAATATCGATCGGTACAAAAATAGACTAGGCTTTTATCTCGAATATCCCACGGGAACGGGGTAATGCCTGTAACATCGCCACGGTACATCTAGTACCCAATAAACCGAGAACGAGTCTCCTGAACAAACAGAATGAAATCACAGAATCAACACTAACGATTGAGTATTATTAGACTATTATACATACCAGAAATAAACTTACATAGATTAAAAATAGTACTGCGCTGGCAAACAGAATAGGACACCTATCGCAATGAGGACAGTGTCTTCACATTTCTTCCTGGATAGATTATTATCTATCTATCTAAATTTTTTTTTATAAAAATAGATAAATAAAATAGATTAAATTATAGATTAAAAAGAAGATTAAATTTTAGCTCTTAAAAAAAATTAATTTATTTAGATCAAATAAATTAAATTAAATACTCAATACAAAACTCATTTATTACTTAGAACACGATACAATTGTTTTTATTTACCAGTAAAATCACATTAAATATTCAGAACTATTTTTTTTATCATTGACGATAAAGACCCTGTTTAATAAATAATTAAAATGTATCGAGTTCAGTCATCATCATCATCATCAGGTAAATGTCGTCCACTGCTGAACGAGGGCCTACCCCAAATATTTCCATGATAATTTGGTCGGAAATGCCAATAATTGCTACGCTTGGCAGGCGGATTGGCGATCGCAGTGGTGTTGTAATTTGATTCAGAGAGACCTGTTCTCTGGAGAGTACCCTGGGTTGCCTCTTACGACCCCCACGACGGGAAAAGTTAGGCTGGGTTGGTGACACATGTATTCTATTTACCGTCACCACACGGCTCATTTCAGTATTATTATACAAATATTTGAGTGAATAATGAGAAAAAATTAACAAATAATTAACAAAACAGCATCTCAAAATGCGAAATACGCCTGAAAGATAATATTATGGTATACATTAGAAAGAGATGACTCTATTGTGCATGCGTGTCATGTTCGTCTATATTGTCAAATATTTAATAATCCAAAATAAAAAATAGGACTCTATATTACACACTATTGATTTGAAAACACTATAAATACCTTAAGCTATAAAATTAACTCAGGTTCACAGATCAAGGGCTACACAAAACATTTTTTTCCCCATGTAAACATTAGCATGTGCGTGTTGAGTGAAGTCCGTGATGTTTTGGTGCCGCAAGACCGACGATGAGAGCATTCTCTCATAAACGTAGGAACCAACTCCTTATATGGGACGCCCTACCTAGTACGCTAGTACCATAGAGATTATTTAAAAAAATACGCAATGAACAAGTGTTTGACCACCATCCTACCTGACGTTAGGCAGCGATGTGGGCTACGATGGAGCACACTTGTTCTTTAGGTACCTATTTACCCGCGACTTGAAGACCTTCAGACTGTACTGCGCAGGAAACACAAACTCCGGCAAGTCATTCCATATCCTGGCGGTTCGCACTATAAAAGTGGACGCAAACCGTTTGGTAAATGGTATATTCACCTGGTATGGATGACGTTTTGCCGTTCTCCTGATTGTCCTATTTTTGTTTTAAACAAACATAAGCCATGTTGTAACTATGGTACACCTTTGAGATAGTTCCTTACTCATAGGCACAGATGTTAACGTAATGTTGCCGTAATACCGCTTCAGGCATTCGGAAAAAATGCAGTTTTTCATAATATTAATATTATGTATGAAACCTAAAAGATTTCCATATTTCCATATGCAGTAACAAAAACAATACAAAACAAAATACATGTCGTTAATTATTTACGACTTTTGTGGACTCGACATCTCATTGCTTTCATGGGAATATGTGCTTAATTACTCACTGAGGTTCAGGGCCACTTAAGGGTCATTATTCTTCGCTCAACGGTAGAATTATGCCCTTTGTATTTTGGTAGAACAGAAGTTTTATTGTTATCACGTGGACAGGCAGGGTGTATCCCCGAAAGTGTTAAGGAATGTGTTCCCTCATGATGCTGAATAGCTTTCATTGTGATGTTAATGTGCGGAAATGAAAAAGTATTTACGCTCACCATACAGAATTGAAAATCGGCAGGGGCAATTTCCTTTCTGTGCGTTGAACCTATTAGTGTTTGCTCAACTTGAGTAGAATGATCAAAACCATGCCTTAAAATTTAATATGTATCACATAATATAATTAGAATAGACTGTATATAAAACTAGCTGACCCGGCAAACATTGTTTTGCCAATATTGACATTTAGCAGTGTTTCTTTGCTCATACATATATGCATTAATTAATATAGTAAATGGTGAACTGTGGGCAAATTTGCTTTAGCAAGTGCCTCTGCCTACCCTGCTTTGGAATTAAAAGGCGTGAAGTGTATTTTTATTATTTTTTAATATAGTAAATACAAATCTTTCTCAAGAATTGTTAAATAAAACCGCATAAAATCCGTTACGTAGAATTAAATATCTAAGCATACATATTGACAGACATCGGGAAACCACTTTATGAGGATTCGGAAGGGTATCCTACTAAGCCGAAGTCAGCCGAAGCAGCCGTGTCGTGGCGGCGAATAGAAAACATGTGTCACCAACCTAGTCCAATTTTTCCCGTCGTGTAGGTTCTCAGAGGATGCGCAGCAGCACTCTCAATGAGTTAAACCACAAAACTACTGCGATCGCCAAACCGCCTGCCAAGAGTGGTCTTCATGTGACTAATGATGAAGCCGAAGTCTACAGTTTCTGTAGACACCCCTGAGTCCATTTGAGGTGACAATGCTGGGGCATGTGATGCAATAAAAAAAATAATATACACTCGATCAGCTGATTGTACTTTTTGTATGAGGGTATGAGAGATGAAATGTACCCCGGTATGTTATCCATAGTTTAGCTATAACACTGTGACGTTTCAATAAAATCTGTTCTGTAGTTTTCCAAATATTAATAAAACGACCAAAAATCCATAGATAGCATTCAGCTTACCTTCGTTGTTTGCTCGGGGTTCATTTCGAGCCGCAATAATGTTTCAGTCATCAGGCAGAAGTTTTGTTTGAAATTAATTGCTTTTAGACTGTATTTCAACGGACTAAAGTTCTAAATTAAGTGGAATCTATATTTCCTCTGCCTGGTAAAGGGATAATATAGTGTCAAAGCGCGTTTCTTAAAAATAATACGTATAGGAAAGCGATTTTGTATGCAGCGATAATGACGTCAAAAAGAGAAATAGGCTCTTAAATATCTTAAATTTAAAAAAAGATGGCGCGTAACGGAAAAAAATTGACGGTACATTTTTTTTCCAACGCCGCCGATAAAGAAGTTTCACTTCAAAAAATATTTAAAAATTCATCCACTCTTTCACGTTTATAATATGCCTGTGTTACATGAATAACATCACGTCTATCATTAATGTCCCAAAGGGATATTTAGGAACAACTCATCAACTCAACATTACGGCGGCCCTGACACCTGTGCCATATTGAATAATATAATATTCATACAATCACATACAATAAACTAAGGTCCACAATTCCTGGAAGCCTCGACGTCTTTGACATTCCTGTATTCTCAGTAATTCCTGTATCACTTCTCCAAGAAAAGGTTCAGACGGACAATTTGTAAAGGTATCGCCCAATATGAATAACCTTCAAATGGTGTCTTTATTAATTAAATTATAAAGACACAATTTGGAGATATTAATATCCTTTTGGTGACGGCGAATAATACATGTGTCACTACCCTAGCTCAACTTTTCGCGTCTAAAGACGGGCAGCAGCGCTCTGTGTGAGTTAAACTACAACACCACTGCGATCGCCTACCCGCCTGCCAAGCGTGACGATTATTGGAATTTCCCCCCAAATGATCATGGATATTAATGGGGGAGGCCCTCGTGCAGCAGTGGACGTCATGTGGCTGATTATGATACTAGTCGACTCAGCATATGTACGAATGTTGATTTTGAATCAGTATTATTTTCAATATTATATATTGTCTAGCAGTGGACAAGTATGGGCTGATGATGATGATTATTTTCCGGGAAATTTCTTCTACTGACAATCACAAACACAAAAAGGATAATTAAAATTATTTAAAGTTTTTATACAAGTGAGTCAGACAAAGTTGTTATACTAAAGCGTCTCTGTGGTCAAGTTGGTCAGATACGTCGCGGAGACCAGTTACTCGACGTGTACGGTCTCTTTTCAGAGCCAATGGTACGCAACGCAACGTTCGTACGGCGAAGGACAACATCGTGATGAAAACCGCACACAAGTTGTATTAACCGTACAACGGTGATGGGCTCACTTCCTGTCATATTGGGTTAAGTACGCTCGGTGAACTGTGGACAAGTGCCCTCTGCCTGCCTCGCTTTGGGATTAAAAGGCGTGAAGCATTTTTTTTTACTATATACGAACGTGAGCTTCGCGCCTTAAGTATCGAAGATTCATCAATTGCCACCTTGTATTTCCCATGGCAAATGCACATTTATCAATGACAACATCAGCCTGTCGTTAGGAGGGGCTACAAGTGTCGCGATGGGGTACCAGCGATTTACCCCGTTTGTTCTATAAAAATATACTTTTGCAATGAATATTTAATAATAGCGTCTGTGGTCCAGTTGGTCGGATACTTGACTTGTAACCGGGAGGTCGCGGGTTCGAGTCCGGCTACTGGACGTGTACCAATGGGACTCTTTTTCAGAGCCTATGTACGCAACGCCACGCTCGTACGGTGAAGGACAACATCGTGATGAAACCCGCACACCACAAGGTGTGTGAACCCTATAACGGCGATGGGCTCACCCCTGTCACGTTGGGTTAAATACGCTTGGTGAACCGTGGGCATTTGCTTTAATCAAGTGCCTCTGCCTACCCCGCTTTGGGATTAAAAGGCGTGAAGTGTATTGTATTTTTGCAATGTCAGAAAACGAAAATACAAAATATCCATACGCATACAAGTTTGCGTCAATAAGTCCCTCCGTTCGATCCTACGTATCTACTGGCCGAAGACGAAACGCAATTATAATTGATATTATGTGACCAGTCTCCCATAGGCAACGAAATAGCCATGTGAAGATGGATAGACCACACAAACCGAAAAGGAGGAACGAATAATACCAGTATCGCTTATAGTGGTAACCTTTAAACGGCAAGAGAGCCAGAGGCCGTCCCGTTCAATGGCGCCGAACCGTCGAGACTGAACTGGTTGCCGCAGGAGTGAGCTGGAGCGAGGCCAGGAGCGTTTCTGGGGACAGAAAGGTGTGGCGTGATCTTGTCAAGGCACTCTGCACCTCTAGGGGGTGTCAAAGGATCGCAACACAACACACACAAACATAATCTATCCTACTTACAGATATATTACTAAGAGCTGGCATCTTAACAATATATTGACACGATGCGCTTGTGTAGTGTCTGTGAATAAACGTGACGTATCACTGCATATAAATTCAGAACGATGGTTTTCATATTCAGATGACACCCGTGTGGCAAACAAGGCGTAAACCTGAACCTGACCGAAATTGCATTTGTGTGTATTATTATTAACTTATTAATCGATCTGTACCTAGGCAAAGAAAATTATATCTTGCATGGAGATGAAAAACATTTTTTGCATTGTCGCCATACTAAAGTTGTCAATTTTGACGAGCCAAGAGGTTTTACACCTATTATTATTACAAACATTATCGTGTCTTACAAATGTACTTTCGTGTACTACAACACTTTTCAGAGGTGGATTTTTTATTTGTGCTTATCGGCCAACATATTTTTTTAATCTCCATTTTATCAGTATGGCACAACAAAGTTTATCCTGTCAGATACAAACCGTATTGTTTGTTTATACAGAATAATCCGAAAATACCCTTTTAAGAAAAATCTACTGAGTCCATTTCAACTGGTGTCAATGTCCGGAAACAAGATAACTTAAAAGAAAAAAGAACTGAACCATCAAAATTTGTCAGTTTTGTAGTTTTCTCATGGATCCCATTGTTGGACCTGAATCAAATTTAAATGGGACCGAATTTTAAACGGAGGTATACATTTTCTAGTAAAATAAAAAAAAATACACTTCACGCCTTTTAATCCTGTGGTGTACCTACTTCTATTGTACACACATAGTTTATATACAATTAACATTTTACTTAAAATATTATATAAAACACACCAATATTATATTTACAACTATATTTATACATTATATTTAATATCTATATGTACATAATAAAATAACATACTTAGAACTACTTATTTCTAACATAAAATAAATCACAATTCTTCCCATACAAAATAAATAATTATATTTCTAAACGAGATACACACTTGACGATCACGCACAGAGCTCGTGTCGTCATCAGCCTTTTGTTTAGGAACCGGCCGGCGGCCGGTTACATCGCGTAAGTGAATCGTTCGATGCGCGTGCGCTGCGACTCATCAGTCGAGAATATAATTCATTACAGCAAATACGTATGTTTCTAGCCGTATAATAATTGTCCGCGTTAATCTCGAAAAGCTGCTATTGTGTTACTCTTGTGTGTTAGTCGACAGTACATACTTCACGTACTCCTTCTAAAATTATAGTTGTGTGTTAGGGACACTGTGACAATATAAATAAACTGCATAATATACAGTGTTAAAACGTTCGGTTGAATTTCATTTATTAGGGTTCCGCAAACAGTGTAAGTGTGATACCCTATACCGGACTTGGCCCTAGCCCTCGGCAACTAAACTGGTGACCCCGTATTGTTCACGGAAGTGAAATGTCGAAGCATACACAGAAGACAGCTGGTAGGTCCAGCGAAAGTGATGACGATTACGTGAGTCCACCGTCAACGGCAGCAACCTCCGAAGTGTTTCGGATTGGTGTTCGTATTCCTCCCTTCTGGCCAGAAAAACCCCACATCTGGTTTGCCCAGGTTGAAGGTCAGTTCACTATTTCCGGTATTACCACCGATGCTACCAAATATAATTACATTATTGGTAATTTAGAAACACAGTACATATCTGAGGTAGAAGATGTTTTGATGCTCTCGCCAACTGTACCAGACAGATATGAGAGATTGAAGGCAGAACTGATAAAGCGCTTGTCCATATCCAAGGAAAAACGGGTTAAGCAGTTGCTCATGCACGAGGAACTTGGCGATAGGAAACCATCACAGTTTCTGCGTCATCTGCAACAACTGGCTGGCGCAGGTGTTCCGGAAGACTTCCTAAAGACCATCTGGACCAGCCGTCTTCCACGTAGTACGCAGACAGTGATCGCCTCACAAGACGCTCTGCCACTCGCCAATATCGCTGAGCTAGCTGACCGCATCCACGACATCGTGCCACCATCGTCGCAAGTGGCAGCAACGTCAACAGGGCCGGCGACAGAGCGCACACTTCAGACCATGGCAAAGCAAATCTCGGAACTCACTGCCCAGGTACGGGCCTTATCAACACGTGTGGATGGCAGATCCCGACCCCGTGATAAGCCCCGAGAGCATCGGCGCCGACAACGTTCTCGATCCCAATCGAATTATCGCAAATACCCACTTTGCTGGTACCACTCACGATTCGGAAGCAACGCAAAGACCTGCATCAAGCCTTGCGACTTTTCGACGGAAAACTCTCGGGGCAGTCGGTAAATGCGACTGACGATTGCCCAAGTAGTTCCAGTGGTCGCGTATTTGTGACAGACCGAAGATCAAAGGTTCAATTTCTTGTGGATACCGGCAGCGACTTATGCGTCTTTCCTCGTACGCTGGTTGGTGAACGACACGCTAAGACTAACTACCAGTTGTGTGCCGCCAATGGAACTGCCATCAACACATACGGCTTCATACAAGTTAGCCTTGATCTCGGACTGCGTCGTGACTTTGTGTGGAAGTTTGTGGTAGCGGACGTTACTAAACCCATCATTGGCGTTGATTTTTTAAGTTACTATAATCTGTCAGTGAACTGTCGTAATCAACGTCTAATTGTTAACTTGACCTGTATGTCCATTTGTGCCAAAATTGCTTCTGTTACAGATAATATATCTTCCGTAAAAGTCTCGACTGGTGAATCTCAGTACCACGCGATCATTGACGAGTATCCGGAAATCACTCGACCCGCAGGTACCACTCTCACACCTAAACACAACACAGTACACCATATCCGCACCACTCCTGGACCACCTATCTCCTGTTCTCCCCGTCGATTAGCCCCCGACAAACTCAAAATAGCCAAGCTAGAGTTCGAAGCCATGCTTCAAGCCGGTACTGCTCGGCCATCCGAAAGCCCTTGGTGCTCTCCGTTACATCTAGCACCAAAGAAGGACAAAGGATGGCGTCCATGCGGTGATTACCGTTTATTGAATGCTCGAACTGTGCCAGATAAGTACCCTATTAGGCACATACATGACTTTGCTCATAGTATCGCAGGTTGTACGGTGTTTTCGACCATCGATTTGGTAAGGCCTATAACCAGATCAAAGTAGCCGAGGAAGACATCCCCAAAACGGCCATTACGACTCCATTCGGGCTATACGAGTTCCCTTTCATGACCTTCGGATTGAGGAATGCAGCACAGACATTCCAAAGGTTTGTGGATGAGATGACTCGTGGCCTTGAATTTTGTTATTGTTATTTAGACGACTTTTTAGTTTTTTCTAAGAATGCAGCCGAACATGAAGAGCATCTCCGTCAGCTATTCGACAGGATGAAGAAATACGGTATCATTATCAACACTTCTAAGTGCGTTTTTGGAGCTCCTGAAGTCGAATTCCTTGGTTATCGCATTTCTGCTGATGGAACAAAGCCTCTCGATAGTAAAGTTGAGGCTATCAAGACTATTTCCCCACCTCGCACTGTCCGAGAACTTCGTCGTTTTTTAGGGATGATAAATTTTTATCGCAGATTTATCCCTCGAGCTGCTGCAATCCAAGCCCCACTGAACGCCTTACTGACAGGGTCCGTCAAAGGGTCTCATCCCGTTGTCATATCCGACGATGCCTTAGCCGCTTTTGACGCCTGTAAAGAGAGCCTCACTACAGCTGCCCTTCTAGCGCATCCGGACTGTAACGCAAAGCTTGCTTTGGTTACCGACGCGTCAGACACCGCTATTGGCTCCGTTATCCAGCAGTGGAAAAATGGACTGTGGCAGCCTCTAGCGTTTTTCTCGCGTAAATTGAACTCGTCGCAGGCAAAATACTCTCCATATGATAGAGAACTTTTGGCAATTTACGAGAGCATACGATATTTTCGGCATATGCTAGAGGCAAGGCATTTTACGATCTATACAGATCACAAGCCCCTATGTTTCGCGTTTCATGAGCGCAAGCGAAACTGCTCACCTCGACAATACAGGCATCTCGATTTTATATCTCAGTTCACCACCGACATTGAACATATTTCGGGCAAAGACAACGTCGTTGCTGACGCTCTTTCCAGAGTCGAAGAACTGCAGATGCCAGTCGAGATTGAGACGCTCGCCACAAGCCAGTCTACCTCACGTCGGGGTCACCAGTTTAGTTGCCGAGGGCTAGGGCCAAGTCCGGTATAGGGTATCACACTTACACTGTTTGCGGAACCCTAATAAATGAAATTCAACCGAACGTTTTAACACTGTATATTATGCAGTTTATTTATATTGTCACAGTGTCCCTAACACACAACTATAATTTTAGAAGGAGTACGTGAAGTATGTACTGTCGACTAACACACAAGAGTAACACAATAGCAGCTTTTCGAGATTAACGCGGACAATTATTATACGGCTAGAAACATACGTATTTGCTGTAATGAATTATATTCTCGACTGATGAGTCGCAGCGCACGCGCATCGAACGATTCACTTACGCGATGTAACCGGCCGCCGGCCGGTTCCTAAACAAAAGGCTGATGACGACACGAGCTCTGTGCGTGATCGTCAAGTGTGTATCTCGTTTAGAAATATAATTATTTATTTTGTATGGGAAGAATTGTGATTTATTTTATGTTAGAAATAAGTAGTTCTAAGTATGTTATTTTATTATGTACATATAGATATTAAATATAATGTATAAATATAGTTGTAAATATAATATTGGTGTGTTTTATATAATATTTTAAGTAAAATGTTAATTGTATATAAACTATGTGTGTACAATAGAAGTAGGTACACCACATCACTCCCCTCCAGAGACCTGGTTACGGGCGATAAAAATCTGGTAGTCGCACTACGCGGCCAGAACGAGTAGTTCTTGGTGGGTCAAAATTGTTGGTCAATTTTGAATGGTTCGGAGTAGTGAGATGAGGGTCTTGGGAATCTAACTCTTGTGACAATATATAGGCTGGTTTAAGTCTATCTATTGATACTGTCACTTCTTTGCCTTTAACCAATATTTTAAATATTTTTTTATTTCTCTCAACGACTTGATAAGGTCCGCTGTAAGGTGGACTCAGAGAAGGTTTAACTGAATCGTCCCTGAGGTAGACATGAGAACAAGTGTTGAGATCTTTATAAATAAATATCTTCCTATTACAATGTCGCGAGGCCTGAGTAGGAATTAGATTTTGAGTCTGTAGGCGCAATCTGGTGGTGAAATCAGTAGGATCTGTGGAACCAGTTAGCTTTTGCTCAAAAAATTCCCCGGGAAGTCTGAGCTGCTCACCATAGACCAATTCTGCGGAAGAAGTCTGAAGGTCGTCTTTAAAGGCACTTCTGATGCCAAGTAACACCAAAGGAAGGGACTCTGTCCATGTGCTCGAACTGGCGTGGCACATAATGGCAGCTTTAAGCTGTCGATGGAATCGCTCAATCATGCCATTGCATGCAGGATGATACGCGGTTGTTTTACGGTGTTTGAAACCAACTAATTGGGAAAGGCATTCAAAAAGGTTACTCTCAAACTGCCGACCGCGGTCAGTAACAATGTCGTTGGGACAGCCAAATCTGGATATCCAGCCTGACAGGAGACTGCGCGCGGTTGTTTCCGCTGTTATTTCCGTCATTGGGATGACTTCTGGCCATCTAGTAAAGCGGTCAATTGCTGTCAAGCAATATCTGTAACCGTTTGACTGCGGTAATGGTCCGATAATGTCAACGTGGACAAACTGGAAGCGTGCCTTGGGTAACTCGTAAGTGCTTAATGGTGCGGACACGTGACGGGTTACCTTGGCTTTCTGGCAAGATGGGCAAGAGCGAGCCCATTCGCGACAGTCTTTGCGGATGCCGGGCCAAACGAAACGTTGACTGACAAGTTTAGCGGAGGCTTTGGCACCTGGATGACTGAGCGAGTGTAAACACTCGAAAATTTGTTTCCTAAGGGACTTAGGTACAAAAGGTCTCGGTGTCGTTGTACTGACGTCGCAGTACAGATCAAAACGACAACCTTCGAACCTCAACGTCGAGCAATCTTTCATAAGCGCGATCGCTGATTTCATGGATGGGTAGAAAAGTGTAACGGCGTTTTTAAGACTTTCCTTACACTTTTCAAAAATGTCTTCCGTGGCCTGTGTCCATGGTACCTTTCTTTTGTCATTTTTCTTCGAGTTGTGTAGAAACCGATTTAATTCCTTTTGATACTCGGCGGCTCGGGGTATGCTGGTTCGGTAGAAATTTATAATTCCCAGAAATCGACGCAGTTCTATTATCGTCACCGGTTTTGGGTATTTACTAATGACGTCAATTTTCTCTTGGAGTGGTGTTATTCCGTTTTCATCTATGTGGTATCCGAGGAAGTCTAACGCGCGTTTGCCGAATTCGCACTTGTTTGTGTTGAGCTTAATATTGTATGATTTCAGTTTTTGCAGTACTTCTTGCAGATGCTGTTTGTGCTCTTCTTCGTCGTAGCTCGCAATTAAGAGATCATCGCAGTAACAGTAGACGTAGTCTAAGCCTTTAAGAACCATATCCATGAAACGTTGGAATGTTTGACCTGCGTTTCGTAGGCCAAATGTCATTTTCATAAATTCGAATAATCCGAAAGGCGTTATTATGGCTGTTTTCGGAATATCTTGCCTGGCTATTTGTATAACATGATATGCCTTCTGAATATCTAATTTTGTAAATATTTTTTTGCCATTCATCATGTATGTGAAATCCTTGAGGCCTGGTAATGGATATCGGTCCGGAACAGTCATTGCGTTTAGCCGTCTAAAATCACCACATGGTCTTATTTCGCCGTTTTTCTTATTGAATGTGCAGTGGCGAGGCCCAAGGGCTACTCGATGGTCTACATATGCCGTTATCCATCATCTTCTGAAATTCATTTTTGGCCGCCTTGTATCTTTCGGGATTCAAAGGGCGGACCTTTTCGTGACTAGGAGGCCCCGTTGTTTGTATATGATGTTCGATATTGTGCAATGGTATTTCCGCTTGCAAGTTTGGGTTCATGACCTCGCTGAATTTTTTCAGTATTGCATGGTAGGCGTTTTTCTCGTCAATTGTGTAAATGGTTGACTGCGGCGAAAATGAAATTTGCGTATGCGCGCTGAGTGCAGTGACCTCGTCGCGTAGGCGTCTTGCATGTAGGTCGACTAATAATTTGTTTTTAGTCAGAAAATCCGCTCCAAGTATTGAGTTACGAACGTCGGCTATGATAAAGGTCCATTTGAATTCTCGACGAAGGCCAAGGTTTAGGCACATTTCCGTTTTCCCATAGGTTTTAATGGGCGTTCCGTTGGCGGCGAACAGGCTATAATCGCTCGGTTTTAGTAAGCTCTTCTTTTTGGCGGCTAAAACTGAAACTTCTGCTCCTGTGTCTATCAAAAAACGTGTACCACTGTTTGAGTCGGTAACACAGAGGCGGCAGGTTTTAATTTCGTTGACACCGAGACCTGCCTTTGTCGGAGTCGGCTCTAGTTTTCCGACTTTATCTTGTTATAATTGCAGTATTGTTTGCTACCGCACTTCGTTGCGTTCTCCTTAAATTTTCTATGATAGAAACATATCCATTCACCCAAACGGCCGTGGGATCTCGAGCGTGAATTTGGCCTGAATGGTCTGCGGTACGGCGAGCGTCCCCTAAAATGCTGATTCTTCTTAATCTCGGCTATCTCTAGGGTAAGTTGACCTATCTTCTCAGTGAGTATAGCGACATCCGGCCGGGAGACCTGGGCCAATTCATGTCTGGGGCGAATATTTTCCATGACAGTATCGGCTATCTGTGCTAATCTGTCAAGATCCTTTACATCGCTTATACTTAGTACTGCGCGGACTGACGGGGGGAAGTGACCTGTCCACATAAGCTGGAGAGTTTCGTCAGGCACCTTTTTCTTAGCGAGATCACGCATTTTCCTCAACAGTTGTGATGGCTTCTGATCCCCTAATTCCATTTCGCCTACAAGCTTCTGGAACTGACGGGATTCTGATTCTTCAAAGGCGCCGATTAACCGTGTCTTTAAAATTTTGTACGCGTCGTTGACCGGCGGTTCTGAGAGGATATCGCTGACTTGCTGGAGTGCGTCTAAACCGAGCTTGGCGACAACGAGATGAAATTTTTCTTCCTCTCCCTTCTTCTGAGGCCTCATTATAGACTCAAACTGGGCGAACCATAATCGTGGATGGGCCACCCAAAATTCGGGAATCTTTGTGGTCAGCGACATCGCTTCAATATGACTAGCGCTCTCTGCCTGTGGCTTGGCCGTGCTCTCCGCTCGCCGTGCTGACGGGTCGTCGTGATACATCATCCTGTGCGCCGAGTAGTATAGGTTATCGTAGTGACTTATAGTGTGTATATTGCCTCTTGAAATTTCGATCGGTGAGACCCGCTTGTGGGAGGCCGATCAAAAATGTGCAATATACTATAATTTTACAAACGAATTTTCCGGCAGAGCTATTGTTCCTGTTCCTTAAGGATCACGTCGGGGTCACCAGTGTAAACGTTGTTACTATTGCTTGCCGGAACGGTGGAAATGATACTCGGGTGTAGTTACGACAAAAGACAGTTTATTTGTAAAAATCAACTTATTATATACTTAATCTAAACGGGGTCACGCGTGCGTCATCCGTTCTTACGCAATCACGTTATTCCCCTACAAGCCATTACGCACTTGTATGTCGAAAAAATTAGTTTGAAATCAGATAAATTGACAACTATTCACTTTCATGTAGGGGTTCTCATAGGTAACATTTTTTGAAAATGATGCTATCCTATACGAAAAAGGCAGAAAAAAAAGTTACCACTTAAGATTTGAAGGTACAGGCTAATTCGTATACGAGCATTGATTGTTCGTATCCAACTTAAAATAAAATTCTCGTCTGTTTGTCTTATAACTTGTCGTTTATTTTGTTCCAGCATTTGTCAGTATGCGAGGGTATATGCGCCCTCGCCGCCTTAGTACAATTAGACGTGGATAAAACTCTACCAAATAAAACTACAATATGGACGGCTTTAACTCACTTAGATAAACACGTTTTTCTACAAGACAAAGTCTTATCGGCAGCTTCCGACGATGGTGAGTATAATTCCTGGAAAAAAACATGGCTTTTTCTACATATTTTTTTTGCTATTAATAATTAATATTTGTGTAAAATAACTATGGTGACACTATAACATTTACCCCTTTATAGTCCTAACGCAGGTGTCCTATCTGTGCCGAAGTGTTTTGGAATACTACCCACAAGTTGCGAGCGACAAAAATTCCCCCATATACAGGGCACTTATATTCACCCTACTGTCACCGATGAAGAACGTAAGAACAGTGGCAATAGAGAACGTGAAGGAATTACTAGCGAAGCCAGAAAGAGCCTTAATGGCTAGGTATTTAGTTACAAAATTGAATGAAGTACTTGAAGAGGGGAAGATATTTGTAAATAAAGAAAAATCGCCGGACGACAAATCAGAGAAGGTTCCAGAAGTCACGGGGAAGATGATCCTGGATGGTATACACGCCATTTGCTCCTACAGAGGTCAGTATTTTTTTATATATTAACAGATATTAATGATTAAGCTGGTAGCTTTAAAATCTATACAATATGTTAGGGTACCGACTTTTGATATTGTACCTACGTGATGTATATCAAATTTCAAACACACAACATCCCTAAATGCTAAGCTAAAATGACATCAA
>SJJU01070519.1:0-22085 GCA_012932125.1 Conopomorpha cramerella
TGTACAGTTGCGTGCGAACAGTCTATAATAACTGGCATGTATTTATTCTCTTGCAGAAACTATTCCAACGCTCTGTCGGAGGAGCTCGTGAAACCATTGAAAAATGTCATCGACAACCAACTCAAACTGAGGAAAAAGGTAAGTTAAATACTAGTAAAATAGTGACTGATTTAGTTGTTGATAGTGGACTAGCGCGAGCAACAAGAGTCAAGCCGCTTTCGCTGCGTCTACGCCTAAATGGGCCCGAGTTCTGAACATGTTTATTTAACTCGCCCGTGTTCAATAAACTTGTTCAGAACTCTGAAATTGGAAAACTGTTTTGTCATTTGCGTCTGCAAAAGACCAAAATGTGTAAGTTACAGTGTGGTGTCATTGGCAGTGGCGTGCACACCATATAGGCAAAAAGACACTGCCTACCTTAGTATTTTCGCTACCCGAACCAATAATAGAGTTATTGCTAGATCCTTTTTTGTTGAACTCACGACATAGGCTAACGAAGGCCCTGTGTTTTGTGAGTGAGTAGATAGGTTCGTAAAGACAAGTTACCTATACATAGGTGTCCATCCTTGGAGATTACTGCCTACCTAGTCATGAGAGCCAGTGCACGCCGCTGGTCATTGGTATATTTCACATACAATAGAATACATGTGTCACCCCAGCCCAACTTTTCCCGTCGTGGGGGTCTGTGCAAGGCGACCGAGGGAACTCTCCACAGGACGGCCAGCACCGCTTTTTGTGATTTAAACTACAATATCACCGCTATCGCCAACCCGCCTGCCTAGCGTGGCGATTATTATCATTTCCCCTCAAATGATCGTGGAAATGATTGGGGCCCTACATGGTACATTACATATAGTTAGTCCCAACTTTATTTTGGCTAATTGTATTTTACCTATCATAAAGTAACATCAACAACTTAAATGATTTCAGATCGAAGGCAATGTGGACAAGACGACCCGGTCGCTGACCGAATGGCGTACCGTAGAGGCCAAGTCTAAGAAGCAGTCACACGCAGCCGCGCGGGAGAACGAAAAACTCCAGGATGCAACCCTGGAAGTCAGGTCTGATATGTATATTTTACATTTGCCAGAACGACGTCGCAACCTGTGTTAAGAAAAAAAGATAAAGCAAACTTTTCCCGCGCTCGTTCTGTCAATTTATGAAGGATCCTTCGCTATGCGTTACGCGTTACCTTTACTGCTTGCGAGTTTCTTTTTATGCGCGAAATGTAAAATATTTTTCCAGTGCTTTTGTTCCGTGTTTGGGTTATAGCTACCTACCTATTAAATTCAACAGTCTACTGTAAGCTAAATATAATTTAACCTTTCCTACACTTAAGTCCCAATTTGTTGTCGAGAAACCCAAACACGCGTACTAGGAACACATGATTGCAATGAAGTGTCGATCCTTTAGTAAGATGTCCCGGAGTTCGAGCGTGGGTCACATCCCGCACTCGATGATGACAGCGCGCGCCGAGCGCCTCGCCTCGGCCGTCAGCGACAAGATGCTGCTGAAGAAGAGGAAGACGGAGGATGCCGTGAAGAAGACAGAAGTTGAATACTACAATGTGTGCGTGCAGGCTGAGAGGGCCAGGTATGGGTTTTGAAGTTAATTATTTACATACACGCACTGCAGTTTCATTCGCAGTATCGTCCGAATACAATACCCCTAAATCAGTGCCGTAAAACCTGAACATGGCTGAGTAAGAGCCTTGACTCGTATATTGTTTACATCGTCCAAGTCCAAACAGAACTTTTCCATAAGAAATGATTGACCATTAAATATTTCTGGTATTTTTTTTTAGTATATTGTAAATTCCTTACCAGTCGTAAGTATACCGTTTCTGTGTGTACTCTACTGAGTTCATTTCAGCATGTGTCAATGCCCCCTACGTAATGCTTTACGGAAAACGAATTTTGACGAAGCTTGCTGTGGATTCACGCAGGAACGAAAAAAAACACGGGAAACGCGAGGCGTACCTGTCTAAACTAGACCGGAATAGAAATAACACTTTATTATTTCTTAGTGTTACGTACTACCTATCAAAACTACAACGGTACAGAAATAAGAGGAAATAATGTCCATGCAGTACAACATATTTAGGTTAGCCTCGAGATAGGCAATCTAAAAAGGCTAATCTCAATAGATTTCGTGAGATAAGATAAAATATTGTGTGAGTGTTTAACTTTGAGCTAAGTGTTGAACATCACCGACTTATCAATACATACTGAGTGTAAATGGACCCCGAGCAATAGTTTTGCCTCCGGAGATGAAATTTTGTATGGAGATGATAATTTTTTTTTCGTTTCCCTGCATTGTCGCTGATCCAATCGGTAGCGTCATAGGAATGATCATGTATGCCCACGAATCCAATGCCAATGGCCAATGCCAATGACGGTTGGCGGTTGTGTGTCTGGGACACAATAACCAAGAAAAGATCTACCACACTATAACTCGTTCTAGGCTACTGGAAAATAAGGAAACGTAACAAATGTACTTTTTTAGGACGACATGAGGAATGGTCAGGTTACGTGACTCGTTCAAAGTTGTTTATATGGATTTGAACACAATCAAAAACATTTAGTGCAAAGTTAGTTGCTCGCCTTACGCGCACTGAAGTACTTAGGTATTTTACTAATTCTTCTGTTTTGTAAACTACTTTAATAGGTATGTCGTAAAATGACACAGTTTATTTTTAGTGTATCTCTATTACTCCGTAAACTCCTTCCATGTTAGTTGTTGTTATTATGTTGTATGTTTTGGAAGCTAGGAGGGACATACTAAAATGCAATAAGAACCACAACCTGTGTACACTGATACGCTTGTATAAAGGAAACGTCACCGCTTCACAGAACTGAAGTCATTGTGACACACGCCCTATATCACGTGTTAAGGTGTTGGTCTATTTACATAAGATTAGTGGACGCCCCGATATTTCCTCATTTTTACTCATATAAATTTCTACCCACCTTTAATTATGACTCACTTAACTGATACTCTGACTGATTCTGACTCTGAACTGACTTAGCTGAAAGAGCAGACCTCAACCAGGATAATGTCTAAGAGAGATCTTAAGACTTTTGTGGTCTTCTCCTGGATGCTAATATCGGAACTGAACCAAATTTAAATGGGACCACACAGGAAGCATCAGCTTTCAAATAATATAATTTATAAGTCGATTTAAAATGTAACCAGCCAGTATGTCTAAATATTATGCAAAAAGTAGTATGCTTACCAACTACCGTCCTTGCTTCACTCGCTTTCTACCGCCCCTAGAGTCAGTAGTAACTTATGGCTCCCCCGCCAGGCTGGAGTGGGAGTCGAGCGTGGTGAAGGGCGCCGGCATGCTGGAGTCACTGGAGGACGAGCGGCTGGCGCAGGTGAAGAGCTCCGCCGACTGCTACCTGCGTCTCACCAGCTCCGTGCCGCAGCAACTTGCTGACGTACGTATCTTTTCATACCTACAGGATTATTTGTTATTTCTGTATACTCTGCCGAGAGCATTTACCACACAATCCGTCTATAAAAGTCAGCAGGAATGAAATACCTAATTGATTACGGGAAAACGTAGTTGATATGCTTGTGAGGGTCATGAAAGGTGTCACCACCTTATTAGTCATTAGCTAAGGCCACATTCTATGGTGAGTTGGGTGGGATATGACCATTTGTAAAAACGAAAGCTAAAAACTAGACAACTATTTATTGCAATAAATCATATTCTTCTTTTATCTCGCCTAAATTGCTCAGTATCAATGAATATCTATATTAATTCGATTTCGTGTAACCAACTGTTACAACTCCGTGTAGTGTAAACCAGGAATAGTACTATTAGCCAACGTAATTCCTTAATCATCCTTAATGTTGGTACTAAATACGTTACAAATTCGTTCATTGCCCTACTGAAGACGATTTATCGAAATAGACTGTTGAACTCATTTCATTACCGGATGTATTTTAAGATAAGGAGTTCATTTTAACGTCCGAAGTTTTAGGGAATACTTTCAATGTTTCCGATTACAAGCTTTCTTAAATAGTTTTACAGTTAATTTTTTTTCTACTTATACATACATATACGTCACGCCCGTTTTCCACCGGTATGCAGAGTTTTGTATTGTTTTGTTTCTACTTGTCTAACTAAAACATCACTTATTTCTACATAATATGGTGCGACCTGAGTAAAATATTCGAAGCAAACATTTTCAGTTATCTCTATGCATATCCTAATGCGTTCCCTTTAAAGTTATTATAAATGTTTGTCTTATTATCCTTTACAAATTGAATGCTACCAGCAATGGATGTGGAACACGCTTCATTTAATTGTATTAGCGCCAGTTGTAATTACTTATTGGCAGAATTAATATAACTGCACTGGATTACTCACATTTATTGTTGTTTTTTCGTAAAAACGTATTTTAAAATATCCGTACCTCAGAGCAACTTGAACTTTAAATTTTTTTGGTTGAGGAACCATCCTGTTGCAGAAAACGAATCGAACCTTCGTGACCGATGTTTTCTTATTGTTCTAACCCCGCTTATAGGTTTCTACCTACCCGTAAAATCGATGGTAGAATTATTTACATGTATAATAGCTACAATTGTGCTAATAATTCAGGCGACAGAGGCCCTAGTGTTGCCGATCAGTCGGGCGTCGGGCAGCGCGGATATGCGCGCTGTGAAGGGCGTGCGCTCGGCGCCGGCCGGGCCCAGCGAGCAGCTGCTGCCCGACTTCTACTGCGAGCACTCCACGCTCGCCATGAACCGGGACCGAAGGAAGCAGGTAAGACTGACCATGACTTGCAATAGACCAATTGCAAAAACTACAAAATAAATCTACCTATTATGTCTATTATACGTACCTAGATGTGGTTGATTTCTTTCCAATTTCAGTGTCAATTAAGTACATTTAATATTTCTGCGAGCACTAAACGCTCATTATAAACCGGGACCATAGCAAGCAGGTCAGATTGCTAGGTCGCTCATAACTTCGGCCCTGTAGACCCGGGCGAAGAATAGGGCTACGGCGAATCTCCTGCCTGTCGTATGAGGCGACTAAAGGGAAGAAATAGGGGTTGTGGGTCACCCGGGCAGGGGTCTGGATGACCTACGTAGAACAACCTCTTAGGAGAGACAGCAGCGAGGTGTGGTCCCCTTCTGCCGCCCAGCACCGCAAAGTGCAAAAGAGAGGGGGCTGAAAAAGTCCCTGCGCGTCTAAGAACGCAGTGCGAGGGTGACACCGGTGCGTCCTTAGGAGATCCCGGAGTCACCCGTCATGCACCGCCGAAGGCCACCGGAGGGGTTTTAGTCGGTATGAGTCAGTCCGACATAACCCAATCACTCCCCTGGGCGGCTGGGTATCCATAAAGGATTTCCCGTTCGAAAACAAAAGAAAAAAAGGTCGCTCATAACTTGGAATGAGAATTTTTGGAATATTTTTTTGTTGAGGAACAGTTTCCTCAAAATTTTCGAAAAAATATAGGAATGTCGTCACTTGTCGTGTATTCGTAATACAAAAAATGATGTCACTGTTTACTCTCATCTAACTTCGTAAATTTTACAAGTCGTTATCTTCCTGCAAATTCTTGTGATGATTGCCAAATTTTTGCGACTACCTTCATTTAGGCTAAAGCGTTAGAGGCTTCGGGCCGGCGGCTTGAAATCATCTGCCAATTCAGTTCAGTACTAAATAGGAAAGGTGGTGCTAAGTGCTGTGCTTTGTTATAAACCTTCAGTTCAACCGCCGTTAGGGTATTTGCTACATAAAACCAAATCAATAAAAATAAAATACATCCCACGCAAGCGACTTGGCAAACCGGAACAAAAGCGCAGAACAGAAGAGGACACAATATGGCCCAAAAAGCTGCTTAATAATTGCTAAACTTGTTTTCCAAACCGACAGGCCCTCATGAAGATCCTGCAGCTGCTGAAGGCGGACATCGACCGCGAGCGCAAGTCCAAGCAGGGGCTGGAGAAGCTGTCCATGGCCATACAACAGACACCCACCTTCGGCAACGACGACTCGCAGCAGAATGTCGCTGATAAGCTCTATCATGTATGTAATATATACGTACTATTTCTTAACTTTAAGTTTCTATTCGGCACTGTAGATTATATTTGATTTTTGGTTTTTAAATATTGATAGGTTTTGAGAATTAAATACTATTAGATCACGATTAAGCAATATGCAATATAACATAAATATGTGTCAAATGTGTGTCCACCACCAAGCCTAGCAAAGAGCTCCAAGAAAGACATGACAAGACATACCAGGCACTGCGATTGGTTGTAACAAGCTTAGACGCACGAAGCGTAACTTGACGCCCTTGCTGGGACTGCACGTAGGTAACAGTCCGAAGATTAAATCAGATACACCGATAATACTCAGTAGCGAATAATCAATGACAGGGAATGAAAATGTTTCTTTGAGTGTGGATATCTGCTTATTTTTTGTGTGACACTCGTAAAAACTCATCTGTTATTTGAGATAACACCCAAGCATGCACATGACTTTACGACTCGTAGGAAATACAACTTAAAAGTTAGAACAACTAAAAACAATATCGCTTGCGACCACTAGTGACGCGGTCAATGATGACGTATAGGTGCAAAATGCAGATGTCACGTGTCTACGAACATGTTCGTACATTAATATCAGTTTCGATTTAAATAGGTTTAATACTGTCCGTAATCTCGTAGGAATTAGAAATGTATTGTCATTGTGAGTAATATCAATATCGCTTGCGCCCACCAGATGCGGTCAATGCTGACGTACCTGGAGGCGGTGCGGTACAAGGTTTCGCTGTCGCTGGGCGAGCTGGACGGCCGCACTCCGCCGCAGCACCCGCTCGCCGCGCACATACAGATCGTCAAGGACAAGCAGGGGCAGCAGCACAGTCTGCTAAAGGTTACTATAGTTCCAAAACTAAGAAAGGAGCAATCAATACTGGAATTAGACATTAAGCCAGTATCGCGTGCTCCAAAACTGTAATTGGCAAAAATAGTTCCAATCAGTAATTTTAAAAACATTGGAGGAACTTCTCAAATCAAATCAGACTTAATAAACTTAGAGCTCTCGAAACTAGAGTCGTAAGTTCTTCATTGTCCTGTCATATGTCAAAAAACTAACTTCCAAGAATCCCTAAACGGGTGGCCAGAACCTGTGGAGACCCGATTCCGTTTAGATTATATCTTACCTGGATACCTCTAGTGGCGAAGTTAGGGGGTAAGCCGGTAGTACAAGACAAGCCTATTCCAGGCACATTAACAAATATTTTCAAGGAAATTAAGCTCAAATAAGTAAGACAAATAAAAAATCTAAATAAGCATTGGTTAAGTGCCTATTTTTCACTACCGGCTTACCTCCTAGCTGCGCCACTAATACCTACTTATGCAAGGTGTACCTACTTTTTAAACCAATCTCTAACATTAATTACCCGCTCAGGTGCCGCCCTGGCTCCAAGAGGACTACCAGCACGAGGTGAACAAGAACCTGGCGCCCAACTACTCGGCGCTGAACCGCAGCGTCACCGGCGGCGAGGAGCGCGAGCGCCGGGACTCCATCATGAGCCGCGCTTCCAGCAAGCTTAGGATCGAACATCTGTCTTTCAGGTCAGTGAAATTCGGATGAACATGCGCGCAAGGTAAAGAACGACACGACATCGAACAAAATATACCTACCATTGGCTTTTATGGCTCTGGTAGAGAAAGTCAGTCAGCCAAAGATACCAAACAACTTTTCCTAAGGAATGCCATATCAAACCGAAAAGTGTTTGAATGTCTTTTCCGGGCAACAGGTGGATTTTAAGTCACTTCCATGGTGTCTTGGTTTCATGAAGTGATGGATAACACCAGTGACACGTGACATCACACTGAGCTGAAGTTCTATTCTTCATTTGGCATAAAATAGCAACAAAGCAGCTTGCACAGTGCACCTATTACTGAGTCTTGCAGTCCTGGTGGGACTAACCCATCTCGTCAGAATCTTCTATACTTTAGTTTGTCACTAAGCCCCTAATGAGTACCTACCTAGGTAAAAAGTCGAAACGGTTGTCTTTGTTTGCTAAACAACCTCTTCGGACAATCAAACTTTAAAAAATCCCAGGGTACCTAATAATACCAATAAATCCTCTGTACCCCCTCCAGACGCCACACGGACAACAAGAGCGCGCCGTCAACACCAGTAACGCCTCCCACGCCGGCGACCCCGACGCCGGTTAGCACGCCGCTAAGTACGCCGCTGAGCACGCCGCTGAGCACGCCGGTGGCGCCGCCGCCGCTGCCGGCGTGCCCGCCGCCGCCGCCGCCGCCCGACAGCCCGCTGGACTGGAGCGAGCGCGGCGCCGGCGACGGACTCTCCAACCAACACGACAGTGACTTTGGTGAGTGTAGGCTTACGTAATTGTTACGCTTAAGTTAGTCGCTTGATATTTTGACAAGTAGGTATTTTAACACGTTGGTTACCGACGGGCTTTGACTAAACTTACCCCAGATGCCAAATGATTTTATTTCATATATGTATTAAGTGGTCAATAACTACGATATATGGGTAGGATTAAATTTCTGTACTTCATTATTATTACAAAAAAAAATGACAGTTCCCGCGCGGAGTCGTCGGTCCCGCGCATTGAATTTTGCTGTAAGTATGCCAGTGCACTCCGCGCGGAGTGGATCCGCGCGGAGTGGACTGGCATGGCTATAATGTTTTTCTTACAGCTGTACCGAGCGACTCCGCAAGGAGTTGTATTCGTTGGGCCCTAAAACTCAAAATAAAACAGTGTTTAGAGTAAAAAGTATTACCTAGCCTATTATATTAAAAGTTTCTATTACCAAAGGTATTACCTACCTTTGGTAATAGAAACTTTGTGTTTATTTTTATTGGCTTCACATTAGGTATCACTTTTACTTACACATCTAAGAAGGTATTATAACATGCTCAAAGCTATGCTACTGGAAAAAAATAAACTCTCTTACAAAAGAAAAACAAAATTTAAATATCTATTCATAATCCGAAAACAATTATAATAAAAAAAAGCTATAAGCTCTATAACAAGAAATATGAGTAGATACACATGAAGATGTTGAAAGAAAACACGATTTAGGGACAAAATGAAAAAATAAGGATAAATGCAAAAACATGCTAATCATTCATTATTGCTACACATAGGTGATTGAACAGGTACTACATTTTCGTCTTTTTGGGGGGGAACCGTAACCGAAGTTATGTTTGGTCTGAGATTACTACATAATACCAGGTTAACGTGAATTAGCAGGAAAAATCTTGTATAAAAATCCCAATCGGGTGAATTAGAAGGTTGATACTTCGCATGTAGGTACCCTAAAATAAATTGAGGTCGGAAATTCCCACGGAAATAAGAATTTAAAGGGAAAATTATAGTATGTAAAAAAAACTGTGTCAAATGTAATTTTTTTTTTAATTACGGAATTTCTACCCATGAAATTTAGCGCCTCAGCCAATGTATCGGTTAATAACACAACAAGAATTCCCAAAATTACCACGGGAAAGGGATCTTACCGGGTGACTTAGCCTGGAAATGTTTGTTTGTCAGTTCTGTTACGAAGCTTACAGCCAACAGCAAGTTCAGTGACTGCATGCAGTCAATTGTAGCTACACGACTGGTACTACGTTTAAAATTGAGTTCTAGCGTCATCTCCCTTTGAAATAGCAGTGGCGTGCACTGGCTTTTACGACAAGGTAGGCAGTAATCCCCCAGGATTAACAACTATGTGTAGGTAACTTGTCTTTACGTAGTATGGGTAGCTTACCTATCTACTCACCCACAAAACACAGGACCTTCGCTTAGCACATTATGTCGTGAGTACAACAAAAAAAGATCTAGCAACAACTCTACTATTAGGTCGAGTAGGAAAATACTAAGGTAGGCAGTGTCTTTTTGCCTATACGGTGTGCACGCCACTGTGAAATAGCACCTATGATCTTCCACTATTAAGATACTTACCTATAAAATGTTCGTTCCCCAGACGAGTTCTCATCGCAGAGCGACAGCTCGTCGGAGGCGGCGGAGGAGGCGGGTGGCGGCGGCGGCGGCGGCGGCGGCGGCGCGGCGGCGGCGCTCGGCAAGTGTCGCGCGCTCTACTCCTACACGCCGCAGCTCAACGACGAGCTCAACCTCACGCCAGGTTACCCTTCACTTAGCATACCTCTATACTTCTATTCTCTACATGTCCCACCCTCTTTTCCAGCATTAGATACCACGAGTATGCCCACCATGTGTTTGATGTTATCATAATATTATGTTCGATAAAACAAGTTTTTGTCTCCCACTTTTTCTAGAAAAGGAAAAGGACGAACAAACTACTAATTCAGGGACAAGCCCACCACCACTCAAGCCCTACCTGCCTCTCGGCGTACGGGCCATTCTATACTTGCGCTTCTTTGCAACATACACGTTTTCTTATGTACAAATTACCTTTATCTGTCCCTGTTTTATTGCCAACTCTTCCCCTTCTGGAGCGTGACGAAGACTTCACGTCGAGTCCTCGTCGCGTCTCCAGTCCTTAGCAGGCTTAATGTGTTCTTCGTGTTTTGTGCCACAAACTACCGTAAACACCATCTTGTGATGAACAAGTTGTTACATATCAACAGCGGCACCTGGAACATAATTTTTCACATGACATTGTCTACAGGCGATATCATCACAATCCACGAGAAGCAAGCCGACGGCTGGTGGAGCGGCGACCTGAACGGCTCAGTGGGCATCTTCCCCGCCACCTACGTCGAGGAGATCACCACGTGCATCTGACTCCGCACGCCGCTGTTCACGTTGCACGTTCACGAGTTAGGCCGACCGCACACTTTTGGAGTTTTCCGTCCGGAATGCGACTATTCAAGTAAAAAAATCTGTCACAACTGACGTAACAATAATTGGAAGCTGTTTTGTTTCTACTTGAATCGTCACATTCCGAACGGGAAATTTCCGAAAATGTGCGACCGATCTCCAAGTCTATTTTCGACCTTCCAATTTGACAGTTCCTATGTAAATTAAACTGGAAATTGCATACAAACAGTCAAATATATTAATCTCGTAAAATATACTCTTGTTTGCAGCAGAGTATAAAATTGTGTGTATGGGAACTGTCATATTAGTCCGTCGAATGAAAATATAGACTTAAGGCGGGCCTATGCTACACATCACTTGATATACTTAGAACTAAGCTGATGTGACATTTGATTAATGTCTCTCCATAGAGAAATATTAGCGCTACCCGGAGAATTTCCCAATAGGACTTGAATCAAACCCTAAGAAACCATCGATTACCTATGTGCATAAAAGATACAGAAAAATCGCTGTCTAGTATATAGCACGGTTTATTGCAGTGCTTAATTTAAAGTGTGTTAAAATCTGAACTCAAAAACAAACCTTTTTCAGTACAAGAAAATGGTTGACTATTGTTACACCAAACATAACTGGGCTCGATTTGTTTTGTTAAAATTAATTAAGACTAAATAGTAAGTAATAAATAAAAAGTATTTATTCACATAAATAAAGGGTATAATTGCAGTCATATAGTAACATATATCAAGCGCTATGACCGCGCAATAAATAACAATGGGGCAATTTCTTTGACGTTTTTCGTACAGATTTTCGGGCTTAGAACAGTAATTACAGTTCTTAGCCCGAAAATTTGTCAGAAAAACGTAAAAGAAAATTCCCCATTATAACTCCAATAAAAATATCATACTTGTCATAAAGTTTGCTCGTTTAACAACATGCCGCCGTCGTTGGGAAGTAAAACAAATCTGCTGCTCAATATTTGTAGGTAGGTTAGACTGATCGTGGATAAACTGTTAATATAAAACAAGTAACCAACTCAGTGCCTTGATATAGAGATACTTTTGCCTTGTCATAATTTATGGCTTTTATACAACCATAGACAAATCATATCATATTTAATCCATCGTAGACAATATGAATTATTTCATGTTGAAAGACTTCGAAGGTACTTACATATAAATAAGATTCCGTATCATTGGGCAATAATGTATTATGTCCATGTATTTAAAGGATAATCCCAAAATAAAGGGATTTTTTTTGCCTACTCCGCTTTGGGATTAAAAGGCGTAAAGTGTATTTTTATTTGTAGTAAAGTTACGATGAACTTATTCTGTTGTACATTTTGCAGCATGTTCAATTCGTACCTACTTGCAATAATATTTTTACATTGATTAGTTGTAAACAGTCTCTACTACTCTTCGATATTTGAACTGTAATGTAGAGAAGAAAATAATTTCGATATCTTTTGGAGATGTTAATATAGATATAAAAAACTAAAATGTCTCGGAAGTTTTTTATTTATATTTCAGTTTAAAAAGTATTTTACACTGCAGAATAAAATAAATCTATACTGGAAATATTGTCGACACCTACATTGTTTTTGGTCTCTATCACTAAGCGTTAGAGTTCAAAATCAATGGGCGTAGGTAGTGATTAATAAAACGACCAAGGGAAGGCTAGGTAAGACCCAACATTAGCGAGCTTGTTTAGCTTTTAAAATAGACTTGACATCTCGTATTATTTAAAAGCTATTATTTAAACTAAGATTTATTTTCTGGTGGAATATCGCAACTCAATTTTGCACCTATTGGGCTGAATTTGTTTAGGTATACCCCACACCCTGTTGTATATAAATGCATGGTTACCTATGTGAGGTTTTTTTTAATCGTGGACTAATACATTTTTAATGCTCCTCTACAAACAATATTTTATTGTTATCAAAATGAAAGGACTTAGGGTACAAACTCGAAAAATGATGTGACTTCTCTCTAAATCCAATATGGTGGACTTTTTAGCCCAGCGATGATAAAGGTCGCAGACTGTCAAGTTTATTACAAAAGCAAATAAACTATAGGTAACCTAACCTACCTACATCTTACGGGTTATTTTCGTAGCAATATAATGATGTGCATAATGTCTATAAAATGCAAATAAACATAAACATAGTTGATTAAGTATTAAAGTACTTGTAATAAACCTAAAACAATGTAAATAGATTAAATAAAAATATTTATATACTTTTATAACCCATACATAGCAAAATCCGTACGGAATAAGTAAGTACATACAGTTCTGTCAATAAATTTGTCGGCCTGTAGTGTAATAGTTCTCTCTCATTCGTTTAGAAACCACCAGAGAGGGATGGAACTAAAAATTAACACATTGTCAAGTATATATAATAAACTTTACTCAGGTCTATAAACATATTCAAGCATAAACGCTGGATCAGCCTTTGAAATCAATTAGTGTAATCTGGATACACGATAGGCGGGTAATGAAGAAGATACTTTATCATCCAAGGTATAAGGTACAATATACTACAACTGTACGGTAAAAATAGGGATATTGATGAATTATAATAAATTAAAATCAGTCAGTTTCTGAACATTTTTAACTTTAAGTTTGTTACGGGAGAAAAAGTGCAATGGTGATTTTTTTTGTTGTTGTTTTACGTGAAACAATCACCAACCATTTTTAACAGGCTAGGCAAAATAAAGTAGTTAGGGACTTTACACGAAATTTGTCCAAGATCAAATTCAAGTCGTCCAAGTTATATTATTATGTAAAAATCATTTATATGAAGTCGATACTTATCATAAGATTTTGGCTTATTTATACGAAGTTATATCTACTAATGCAATACAGCGCAATTTTTTTACGTGACATTAACATTGCATTGAAAAACGTGAAATTGCTTTATTTATTAGTTTTTATTGTTATCATCAATGAGGAAAATGTATATAGAGAATATTTTAAAGTTTTATTACATAATAGGTAATGTGAGAACGAAATGTAAATTATTAATTTTTAAATAATCTTTGTGTATGAAATAAACCAAAGTGTTGTTATTATTAAACATTATGAAATTTAGTTAGTTTGTATTTTATTGGTATCCCCGAGATTAGATAATATTTCCGTGTACAAAACCAGGATCTACTGTTCATCATCATCATCAGCCCATATTTGTCGAACTGCGTGAGGGACGGCTATCAGCTGATTCGAGCAAACTTAGGCATCGGCATGAGTCAAGTAGGTACACAAAATCCTCCATGATCATTTAGCCGTCAGGAAGTTTTGTGCACGGTGTATCCTCATCATTTGACAGAGGCCCAAAAACTCTGTCGTGTTGATTGGAGCCGTGCATTTTTGTGTTCGACATACTTACGGGTGACGTAATTTTTCTGCTCTGTGGGTTTTTTATAGCCGAGGAAGCTGTAGGTGCGTTTCAAACCCTTCGTCTCCTTAGTATCATTAGCTAGTACCATTAATGGTACTACTGATACCAATTTATATAGCGCTAGTTCCATTGATGGTACTACTGTTACTATTAATTAACTAGTTGCCTCGGCAAAACTATGTTTTGCCATAGGAAGTCGCCTTGGTACCCCGCGTATTGGAAGAGACATACCCTGGACTTCCACGTATAATTCAAGACGAAAATTGGCCAAATCGGTCCAGACGTTCTCGAGTTTTAGCGAGACTAACGAACATCAATTCATTTTTTATATATATAGACTAGCTGTCTGCTTGTTTTGCCATAGGATGCGTTTATTGGATGAAATACACCTTTTAAACCTTCCCTGGACATCCGCGAATAATTCAAGACCAAAATAAGCCAAATCGATCTAGCCGTTCTCGAGTTTTAGCGAGACTAACGAACAGCAATTCATTTTTATATATAAGATTGGTTTTCTTTTGAAACGACCGTTATATTGGGAGTTCCAACCTTCACACGAATTAGTAGTTCGGTTTTTTCGGCATCTAATATTTTTCCCTGTAATCCATAAACAACTGTAGATTTTTATGGTACCCTAACATTTTACTCTCCCCAAGAAGTGTGCGTTACCCCAGCCAGATTTTGTCGAAAATCACATTTTTTTTTAAGTAGATTTTAAGTAGATAATAAGAAGTCCAACTTCTTCAATTGTTGTGCTGATTTTTAAATTTGTTTTGCTTATGTTTTTTTAGTTATTTGACAAAAACAGATCTGGCTGGCGTAACGTTACCCCAGCCAGATGTTTTGTTAATTAAAGGGTTTTTTGAAATAAACTTTAGGTACATAATTAGTATTCTGAACGAGGTAAATGTTGCCACAAAATTTGAATTTGTATCGTTTATGTTTTCGGAGATATTCAAAATCCTGCTGGGGTAACGTTTACGTGTTCGCTGTATCTCCGAAACGGCTAAGCGAGTATGTATAATTTTTTGTACACAGCTTCTATGAATTTGTTATAATTTGTTTGCCAATAAAGAAAAACAATATAATGCACCGTTTAGAGGTATTTTAATTAAAAAAAAAACTCAAAAATAGCTCCTAGCTCTCCAAAAAAGAGCTCTAAAGCCTTATTTGAAACGTCATTTTGTAGCTTACAACTGCCTTCAAATGTTTGTAAATTTTCATTAGAATTCTATAGGTATTTAGTAAGTTACAACGATATTTAATTCAGTTCTCGTAACGATGCGCTCCGGAGATTTTAAGCCTCCGATTTACTGAGTTCCTTGTGGATTTAAAAGTTGAATAAGATATCATTAATTAGTATTATAGTTCAATTTTCTACCTGCAAAATTTCAGCGTAATACGATTTGTAATTACTGAGATAATTAAAAGAAAGACATTAGGTAGTGCATGATCATGGCAAACCGACCAAGTATAGATGGTTACGAAAAAGCGGCCGCGTAGTACTTTATGCCTACCTTTTAAAACGTATAGTATAGTAACGCTACATGCTCAATACAGTCGCGTACAGAATTAAACTATTCAGCCTATAGCATAGTATATATCTTGAAATGAATTATATATTTTTAATTTGTGTCTACTTATTTATGTTACCTACTTAAAATACTGTACCATTCATTACCTATCTTATTTAACCTGTTGTGACGTAAGCGCTAAACTTATATATTTATTAACAAAATAGTGAAATATTTAATTGGCACAAACACGGTCAATGAACATTTATTATGCTGCTATAAGAAAATATATAACTAAATTAAAGTGTTTAGGTACTTCGCATTTTTCTTTGTAAGTTTTTTCTTTGTAAGACATGATTTGTAAATAAAAATACTCAAATTAAGATGATATTGTTTTCGTTTTACACTTCTGTACGTAACTGTACTTTACGTTTAAAACTATCCTATTAATTTCAAAAGGTAGTATAAAGTACTACGCGGCCGCTTTTTCGTAACCATCTATACTTGGTCGGGTTGCCATGATCATGCACTACCTAATGTCTCTCTTTTAATTATCTCAGTAATTACAAATCGTATTACGCTGAAATTTTACAGGTAGAAAATTGAACTAAAATACTAATTAATGATATCTTATTCAACGTTTAAATCCACAAGGAACTCAGTAAATCGGAGGCTTAAAATCTCCGGAGCGCATCGTTACGAGAACTGAATTAAATATCGTTGTAACTTAATAAATACGTACAGGATTCTAATGAAAATTTACAAACATTTGAAGGCAGTTGTAAGCTACAAAATGACGTTTCAAATAAGGCTTTAGAGCTCTTTTTGGAAGAGCTAGGAGCTATTTTTGAGTTTTTTTTTTAATTAAAATACTTCTAAACGGTGCATTATTTTGTTTTTCTTTATTGGCAAACAAATTATAACAAATTCATAGAAGCTGTGTACAAAAATTATACATATTCGCTTAGCCGTTTCGGAGATACAGCGAACACGTAAACGTTACCCCAGCTGGATTTTGAATATCTCCGAAACCATAAACGATACAAATTCAAATTTTGTGGCAACATTTACCTCGTTCAGAATACTAATTATGTACCTAAAGTTTATTTCAATAAACCCTTTAATTAACAAAACATCTGGCTGGGGTAACCTTACGCCAGCCAGATCTGTTTTTGTCAAATAACTAAAAAACCATAAGCAAAACAAATTTAAAAATCAGCACAACAATTGAAGAAGTTGGACTTCTAATTATCTACTTAAAAAAAAATGTGATTTTCGACAAAATCTGGCTGGGGTAACGCACACCATTGTGAAGACTACAAAATATTTTTTAATACAAAATAGTTTTGAGTTATAGGGTCCTGATCTCAGTCGAACGCCGCACATGCTATAAATTAATTATGACTACTTCGGTCTTTCCTTTTTTTCCTTTAAATACTGAAAAATTTTCTTCTCATCATCAGCAGAATGGCATCAATTGCTGGGCGAGGACCTTCCCCAATGATTTCCATGATCATTTGGGGGAAAATCCCAATAATCGCCACGATTGACGACCGAGTGGGCGATCGCAGTAGTGTTGTGCTTTAAATCACAAGAGAGCGCTGCTGCCCGTCCTGTGGAGGGATCCCTCGGTCGCCTCTTACGACCGGGGCCGGGGTGGTGACACTGTATGTATTTTTCTTCTATACCTATTGTTGTTATTTTGTTTCACATATTTATAACCATGTTTGCCTCAGACCCAACACAACTAGACTTGCAAGCTGTGTAGTATCCTTAGTGTTATTAACCCAACAAAAGCGTCTGTGGTCCAGTTGGTCGGATACTTGACTTGTAACCGAGAGGTCGCGGATTCGAGTCCAGCTATTGAACGTGTACCAATGGGACTCTTTTCAGAGACTATGTACGCAACGCAACGCTCGTACGGTGAAGGACAACATCGTGATGAAACCCGCACACCACAAGGTGTGTGAACCATATAACGGCGATGGGCTCACTAACGCGTTGGGTTAAATAACGCTTGGTGAACCGTGGGCATTTGCTTTAGCAAGTGCCTCTGCCTACCCCGCTTTGGGATTAAAAGGCGTGAAGTGTGTATTTAACCCAACAAAATGTACGGAATTACATGACTTTTGGACACAAACTGCCACTTTTACTACTTCACAGTTTGGATCCAGAAATACCCTGCTACGCAGAATATTTTGTCTCTTACTCTTTTACTACTGCATGTTTTCATATTGGTGGCTCGTTTCATTAATAAACGTCAGTTTTGGTTTACATGTGTAGTTGTTTCTTGTCTGAAATATTTATCTACATAATAGTATTTGCATAAACTTCATCGCCGAATCAATATTAACATAGTACTAATTATTAAATTAGGCTGCGCGCCCAACTACCGACTTTTCGTCGTATCCGATCGACTTTTCGTCGCATCTGATCGGCTTTTTGAGATCTACTAGGTGTGTAGCTATTTGTTGGTCTAACCAAAAGTAGATTACCGGCGTTCGGCATTATATTTTGATCGTTCTGTAACGCGGAAATTTGGGGTCATTTATCATATGGACTTTGCTCTAAAAGTTGAGACCCAAATTGAGTAAATTTTTAAAAAGTGATTCACTTTGCGTCAATTATATTGATGGTCTGAATGTCCATATCATTAGTTTTTGTCGACTCTGACCGCTCTTATTTCGCCGGGTCACTGTGCGACCTGCTGCGTATATTTTCATCTTCTGATAAGAAGTCAAATTTGACAGATAATTGACAGGTCTAAAACTAATTAGACATGGAAAGAAAAGGTACAATTTATACATTTTTTACTGACATAATGTTACGACAAAATCTATTTTTATTAATCAATTAACTGCAACTAGATACCTATGATATATAGGTACCTACTGCAAACTGCTTAAAACCGGGTTAATTAATTGCGGTTTAAATCATTTCCAATTTCGATTGAAAAACACAAAAATCAAGAAATAACTTAGAACGTTCAAGATGTGTACCTACTGTGTATTTTATTACTAAATATAAAACCATTTTGTGTGCGAGCGTTATCAATGTATAAAAATGATTTCTGAGAAAGACGCGATTATAAATAGCAGAATGCGTAAATGTTTTTTTTTTATTTAATCACTATGAACAAGCGTTTGACCACCATCCTGCCTGATGTTAAGCAGCGATGTGGTCTACGATGGAGCACACTTGTTCAGCAGGTACCTATTCACCCGCGACTTGAAGACCTTCAAACTATACTGCGCAGGACTGTACTCCGGCAAGTCATTCCACATCCTGGCGGTACGCACTATGAAAGTGAACGCAAACCGCTTCGTCGCGTAAATGGCAAATCCATCTGGTATGGATGACGTTTTGCCGTTCTCCTGGTTGTCCTATTGTAAAAACGCGATGGGGGTATTAGATTATGCAACTCCGTAGCACACTCTCCGAAATGCACCCGATAGAAGACAGATAGGCTAGCAACTTTGCGGCAATGCTCTAGGCTTTGTAGCCGAGAATCAAATAGCCTGTTGCCACCTATGAGCCTTCTAGCACGCCTCTCTATTGCCTCCAGAGCCTCAAGCTGGTATTTGGCTGATCCATCCCAAAGATGAGAGCAGTATTCCATACACGATCGAACTTGTGCTTGGTACAGTTGGAGCAACTGTTCCGGTGTGAAATACCGTCGTACCTTCGAGAGGATGCCCAGCTTCTTGGCTGCGCGTTGGGCCGTAGCCTCAATATAGGAGCCAAAGTTGAGGTTGGAGGTTAGCGTCATGCCTAAAAGCTCCAGCCGATTGGCTATAGGCAGGGGTACATCCCGGAAAGTGGGAGTCAGATTGAATGGGTTCCTTTTTGCTGAGAAAAGACAAGCCTGGGTCTTAAGCGCATTGAACCTGACCAGATTGGCCTCGCCCCAAGATGCGACTTCACTAAGGGACAGGTTCCAACGCTCAACCAATGCCTCTCTGAGTACCCGGATTTGCGGTCCGCTGGCTCGCGCGTCAGATGTGTAACTCTCCACACCAGTGCTGTCGTCTGCGTACCCATAGATACCGGGTTTCAGCAGATCGTTTATATGCAGCAAGAAAAGTGTTGCAGAGAGAACAGAACCCTGAGGTACCCCGGCATTAATTGCCAATAGATCGGACGAGCAGCCATCTGTGACTACTCGGTGCGATCGTTCCCTCAGGAAATCAGCCAACCACGCGCAGAAACCAACAGGCAGTCCAAACGACGGAAGCTTGCTAATCAGAGTGTCGTGCCAGACCCTATCAAACACCTTGGAGATATCCAGGGAGACAGCTAAAGTTTCCCCGTGTTTCTCCAAGGTCTCACTCCAGATGTGCGTGACGCATGCAAGAAGGTCCCCAGTGGACCGTTTTCGGCGGAAGCCATATTGCCGGTCAGAGAGGAGGTCATTGGCTTCAAGATGCGTCAGCAGCTTGTTATTCAATACACGTTCCATCGTCTTACAGAGGATGGAGGTGACTGAGTTAGGTCTGTAGCAGGTAGGAGTCAATTCAGGCGCACATGTCCTCAGAACAATAGCTGGAATACCATCGGGGCCACTGGCTTTATTCACGTCTAGATCGCGCAACGCTTTACGTACCTCTTTTTGGCGAATGCGGATTTCAGGCATAGCCGTCACCCCATAGCCAGTCGTAGTTGGAGGTACCGCGTTACCAGCATCCAGACGCGAAGATTCCACAAATAATGACGCAAGCAAATTTGCTCTGTCCTGGGCGGAGTGTGCAAGTGACCCGTCAGACTTCAGCAGTGGAGGCAGTGAGGGGTTGCAGGAATGTGATCGAAGCGAGCCTTCCGCATAACCTTCTTGCAGGACTTGGCAGCTTTATTGAAGGCTTTCTTCCTCAGGCTAACTGTTTTTGGATTGATTTTCGAAAACATATTGAGTGATAGTTTAGCTACTAAAAACACCTTTACAATTTTGAAAAGTATGTAGGCAGATATTTAAAATAATTGTAAACAAAAAATATTTTTTTGCTACGTAGCTGAATGAATAATAATCAGTGAAAGCATTAACTAAAATAATTAAAGTAAGTATATCAAATTAAGACTAGTTCAGCTTACATTTGGTCACAGCTTTAGCTATCTCCCCATTTTTTTTTTTTTTTACGTGGGGGAATCCTCATGGACACCCCGCCGCCATGGGGACAGCGAACGAGGTAGTGCCGGACTCTTACCGACTAAACCCCCACGATGACCTCCGTGTCGCGAACAGGGCGGGTCCCGGGTGGACCCGAAGGAATTGCGTCAGGACCCGCCCAAGCGATCTGTCCGGCACTCGGACTCCGGCTCGGGGCAGACGGTGGCGTGTCTGCCCCAGCGACCTCCATCGCTGACGGCGGTTACAAGGTCATAGGGTAACCGCCGCCCTTCTCGGGGCCGTACAAGCAGGTGCCGGGAACCCCACTCCGACATCCACGCCCCCAAGGACCCCTTTTAGGACGCCTTATACGCCAGGCAGGGGATACCGTAGTCCTATTCTTTTCTAAACGCCCGGAACTACAGGGCTCGCGGCGGTGGCGGTCACGACCCGACCGCCACGCCGGCGTCGAACTCTGGACCTTGAGGGGTCCGACATCTCCCGCTCCCGCTCGGCAGTCTCCTTCGCGAGGATGACGGTCTCGCAAAAGGAGACCACCGCGCGCCAGGCCTCCCTTCCGCCAACCATGGCAGCGACGACGGCCGGCAGGGACAAGTCCGTCCCCGCCACGCTGCGAAGCGCCTCCCGCTCGTCAGCCCACGCCGGGCACTCGGCCAGGGTGTGCTGCGCCGTGTCTTCTGAGCAGGCGGAGCAGTGATGGCACGCGGCACTCTGCTCCTTGCCCAGCCGACACAGGTACTTGCCGAAGCAGCCGTGCCCCGTCAGCACCTGCGTCAACCGGAAGCTCAGAGCACCGTGGTGCCGGTGCAGCCACTGATCCAAGACGGGGGCAATCGCTCCCACCGTCCGGTGACCAGCGCTCGGGCTGCTCAGCCTTCGCGCCCACACCCATTCGGCGTCTTCTTCCAGCAGGAGACGCTCCGCCGCGACCTCCCTCGGTGTCGGCCAGTGCCCCCGAGCCCGCTGCTCCTCGCGCCATTCGTGCAGCAGCGCGAGGACCCGGGCGTCGAGGTCCCACGGAAGCGACCGCGCCAGAACGCAGGCCGCCTCTCGGGAGATCGTGCGATACCCCCGCGCCATCCTGATGGCCATAAGCCGCTGCGGTTTGTGCAGCAGCACCGCGTTGTGGCCGTTTAGGGTATCGGCCCAGACGGGGGCGCCGTACATGGCGATCGATCGCACAATCCCACCGTACAGCTGCCTATACCAAGTGTATTTAATAACCCAAAGTGACAGGGGGA
>SJJU01070520.1:0-21057 GCA_012932125.1 Conopomorpha cramerella
AACTTTTGCTTTTATTATATTAGTATGGTTAAGAGTGGTTTTATTATACAAGATTCATCACGAAAATGGTTTCACTTTGCGAAAAGCATAAGGGGGAAATAACCGATCTTGTCCCTTTCGACCCTTTTTGACCCCCTGATGATTAATAGAACAATAGTGATTCAGAAAATGAGATATTTCACATCAATTCGGAGACGAATTGGACAATGAAGACTGGGACATTTAATAAATTGAATAGGTAGGACTTATGAGCCAATTCTCTAAACTATCAGTTATGAAGATGAAAAGTTTGTATTTATGTTATAACTGGACAATGTTTACCTAAGATCGGACAAGAGAGAGTGCTATCAGTTTCGATTACACTTCCTGTTTCACTTAAACATCACTAAGGTAGAGTTGTTATATTGTGACATGAATAATCTATATATATAAAAATGAATTGATGTTCGTTAGTCTCGCTAAAACTCGAGAACGCCTGGACCGATTTCGCTAATTTTGGTCTTAAATTATACGTGGAAGTCCAGGGAAGGTTTAAAAGATGTATTTCTTCCAATACACGAGGTACAAAGGCGACTTCCTATGGCAAAACAAATGTTTGCCGGGACAGCTAGTTTTTAAATAAAAAGGAACCGACTTTTACTAGCATCTACTAGTAGCCCTTATTTATCGTGGGGAAATCCGTTACGGATACCCCACCGCTAACCGCCGGTTATGTGAGACTTGTACCCACTAAAACTCCACGGTAGCCACTCGCTCTTTATTTCCAGGGCCCCCGGTACTACCTGAGCCACTACATCGAAGGGGGACCCCAGCAGCGGTGGTCTTCACGATTTTTTTAAGTTCTACTAGATTTATCTGGTCCGTCATCATCAAAGCCTGATTTCCTTATCACTTTTGAAATATGTCATTTTAAACAAAAAAAAAACATTAAAAACATGTTCATAAACACGAAGACGAATATTGAGAAACCTATGCCTTAACGCACTAACACCCACTGTACTCGGGGACTTTATTTAGTTATTTTAAACTCTATTACTTGGTAATAAAAGTCAAAACCAAATTTTATAATTAATAATAGGGCGTTAATAGGTTAATACACATACACACTGTACTGTACATATCCTCCTTGCATAAATTATCTATGTTAATCGATTTTCGTTCATCCGCTCTACAATTAATTAATGCAGGTAATATACTTGCAAGCTCACATGTACACCTAATGGTGTGGATCCCTAACATTCGAGTCTTCTAGTACGTACAGAAAAAATATGCATTGATAAAAAAATGTATTTATTTATAATTCACTATAACTTCTCAACACATTTTCTCTCAATTTTTTTTTCATTTCCATACATAATGTTATCTTCCGAGGTCGGAAATCGTCTATTTTGTACAGAGATCAAAAACATTTTTTTTCATTTCCCCGCATTGTCACCATAGTAAAAGTTATTCATATTGTCGAGCCCAACAACGTTTCTAAGACCATTGCTTTGGGTGTTTTTACACTCAGTATAGAAAATCACATTAAAATCAGTGTTATAAATAATTAATAGACATTATAAAGATCGTTTCTTATAATAATAGGTATATTTACATCTACACACACAATAAACACGATACGAGAAAAAAGCATATATACGGTCGAATTGAGAACCTTCTCCTTTTTTTTTGAAGTCGGTTAAAAATAGTGATATGAAAATCCCCAGATCCTATTTTCCTCAAAATAGGTCGACCATTTTCCGAAAACTGAATACAACAACATAAATTCACTTCGTGTCTTTGAATCCTGAAACCTAGTTAGGCAGATGCATGCGTGTGGGCGAATGCTTACGGATCATCTAGCGCATTTAACCTAGCGTGACAAGACGTGGGCTTACCGATGTTATAGAGTTAATTAAACAAACATTATGGTACGCGAGTTACGTCACTATGTTTTCCTTCGTACTCGACAATTGGGAAGCTGAAGCTGTGAATTATATTAATGGACAAACTGAATTGGACGTAGTTACACAGAAAGGACTCGATTCACACTTGGCCCGGAATTGTGTTAGCTATACCAGGGTGCTAAGTTAAAACATATCCGTCATATAAAAGAAAACATTTACACAAAAAAGTTCACTATAATCAATTTTTTATGTACCCTGACTCTATCCACACGTATGGCGGGTCAATCCATCCAACTTTAAAGCTCAATATGTCCGAAGTAACTTTTTGTGGATTGAGCCCTTTCTGTGTAACTACTTCCTACGTATAATACATAATCATCAGCCACATGATGTTCACTGCTAGACGTGGGGGAAGTCAATGATTTCCATGATCACGGGGGAAATGCCAATAATCGCGACCCTTGGCAGGCGGGTTGACTTTGTTTTGTACTATGTATTGATTATAACGTAAAATGCTAGCACCAGCTTTGTATATAAGTAGAAGCAGGAACAAATTCTTTGTCGTGATTTAATTTTCGATAAATTCCTATTTCCTTTGCAAACTGGTTAGACTCTATCGTACTAAGTTGTGAACCAACTGTATTTGCCCTCATTCGAACTCGCAACGGGAATATTACAAAGTATCGTTCAAAAGTTGTTGTTCAGCTAAACAGTTTATTTGACGCTTGAGCCTTGTTCACGTACTTGCTCAAAAGGTAGCCAGCTCATGTTTGATTATGTGACCATATTTCTTGGACCCCACTCACCAGCACGCACATTGTATTGGTAGATACGTAACAAGATGGAGGAACTTGTATAAAGTTATCCGCTTGTCCGATATTATTGTGAACCTGCGACTCCAGTAGTGTTTAGAGCTACCTGTACATTCATTGTAACACAGACGGCCAACGCGCGATTATACTTGAGTCATATATATCCCTGTTCTGTGCGCAAGAAGGATAGTGTAGAAAGAGGATAAAGATGAGATAAAATGAGGATTGTTTTTAGGAAAATAACCCCGATTGTATTTCTTTACGGAAGCAATAGGCAGTAATAAAGAAATGTGACGTAATTGCAAGTAAGCAAGCAAGTGTATGTCCACAAAATGGGGAATTTTCAGGGCCACTGTTTCTCTTACTGGTTACCTATAGAGCCTTCGATTTGGCCTCTCGGCCCGGTTGTGGGCCACACACTGTCTAACGCGTTCGAGTGTATAAAGAAGCGACAAAGCATTTTGGGGTTACGATTGAAAATAATATTGAAGACATTCGTCTAGACAAAAGAAGTAAAATGACAACTAGTAGGTACCTACATAAAACGAACGATTTTACATTCGAGTAAAAAACTGGACGTCCAGACTATAGAATAGAGTGGTTAGTGTTGGTGCGCTTCGTTTTATTTAGTTATTTACTAGCTGACCCTGAATATATACATTATTAACTGTTTCACTGCTATTTAAGATAATATAAAGTACATAGACATACATTTATCTCTAATAAACGAATACAACACACACATAATAATTAACAATAAAATAGTTTAAAATAAACAGGTTGTTCACGAAAATAAGCTTCCGGCTAAGCATGATGTCACAGTGTCCTGTGACATGAACTCCCTTCACTCTGAGAGAGAGGGCCATCCAATTAAAGACAACCGCATCAAAATCCGTTGCGTAGTTTTAAATATCTAAGCATATTATAGGGACTGACAGCGCGAGGCGACATTGTTTTATATTCAGTATTGATAAGTTATTTACTATACTATTTACTATTCAACAACTTTAAAAAGAAAATAACCGATTTCATCCAGTGAAATTTGACATTTTTGTGACATATTGTCGGTACTGAACCAAATTTACATACCAATAACCAAATTGACCACAATATAATACTATTATTGGTGAGTCCCTAATAGTGGGGGTTACGTAGCAGGTATATATACACTAATTCCATTAAATTCTTTTCAGTCCCGCGAATGGAACCGAACATTTGAGCTAAAAGAACGAAGAAATGGTTCCGAGGAGACGGCAAAAGACGACGTGGTCGCCCCAGAGTGATGAGATGGTGTCTCATGACTAAAGGATGGATGGATCTCCTCTGATACAGTTAATTATACACCTCTGTAATGTGTCCCGTTGTAACGTCTCAACTGCTTGAACTAGTGATGCTCTAGGATACAAGATGTACTACCGTCCTAATCTAGCCACTTATAATCATATCTACATATTACCTTACCTCCTTTGTATTTATGAATAAGTGTACATTACAGACAGATGAAGTCGGGATAATAATTTGTTTAACTAGTTGAACAACTGTATCACAGGGGCCGGAATATCGCAAAAGATCGTTCGTCGTGGATATAGGGGAGAGAGGCCTTTCCCTGCAGAGGGAAAATATTAGCTAGCAATAATAGTAGTCCATAAGTTTTAAACAGGTGGTAGCTGACTGTCATCATCATCATTAGCCATTTGACGTCCACTGCTACACAAGGGCCTCCCTCAATGATTTCCATGACCAATTGGGGTGGAATTCCAGTAATCGCCACTCTTGGCAGGCGAGTTGGCGATCGCAGTTTTGTTGTGGTTTAACTCACAGACAGCGCTGCTGCCCGTACTCTGGAAAGTTCCCTCGGTTTTGCGACCCCAAGACGGAGAAACACATGTACACTATTCGCCCTAATCACACGGTTTTGTTTTATAATATCTTTGAATAATACATTAAGGGTCCGAGGTTGGCAAAATCACTTCAAAATCTGTAGCACGAGTCAGACGTCAAACGGGAGCTCCGTCGCACCGCAAACTTTCGTACTAAGTATTAAGTAGGTACTAGTTTATTTGACTTCGAACAAACTTTTACTGCGGATTTGAATCGTATCGGACGAATTTCACGTTGAAGATTTGTAGATTTTCGTCGACTAAACTATAACTTGAAATGTGATTTCTTTAGAAATATAATCTTACTAGCTTACCCGGCAAACTTTGTTAACCAATATCTATTATATAAAAATCAAAGCCACTTTTCGTTGTCATTCCATAACTCCGGAACTGGTGGATCGATTTCGCTAATTCTTCTTTTGTTGTGCTCACTAATGACAGCAGTACAGAACGGATTTTAATTGCTAATTCACTGCAACAAAAACTACCAATCATGTGTCTCGCTCTCTTTCATTACACAGACAAATGATGTGCATCGCTGTTTTAGTACGGACGACAGTGAAATTAAAGTAACGAAATCAGCAATGCACATCGTTTGCCGCTACGATGCCAGAGTAACGAGTGACAACTATGACAGATGACAACTACGAGAGTGTAACAGACTTACCTCCTTACCAATAAACGCGTTATCACTTATACAACGGTTATTATAGGTCTACAAGACCTATAATAACTGGTTACTCCGTATTTGACATACAACTGACAAGTTAAGTTGAGCTTTGTGTATCATCGAAATAGCAATTCCGGCATTATTAGTACGGCCCTTAGGCCCCAGGTTTTATCAACCATTGGACTATACCAGTACAAAAGGGGTAATTTGAATGAGCTATTGGATAAAAAAATGAAAAACAAAAAAATGATGTTGTTTTTATATGACAGATGGCGCTTACAAAGCTACAAAAGACTGAATTGATTAATACTTTATTATTATTTTCAGAGCTAAAGACCGCACAAGTACACATTGCTTTTACACGTGGGTAACCAGCCAGAAAGAAAACAAAGATAAAGCTATAGATTATTTTATTTTTTTATTGACCGCACAATTTGAATCAACTTGTTTTTCTCTTCATCAGCGCCATCCGTGGTCTTTTATGACATCGTTTGATATTATTTTTTTTATCCAATTAGCCCTTACTTTGAAGTTTACTGTTGCAAAAACTGTTAATTGTGATGGCAACCCAAGGTGGCAGTGAATCAGAAATCAGAGTAGAGGCAAAATGTTATATCAAAATTCTCATAAAAACGGGAGAAACCACGGGGCTCAGCTAGTAGTTTTCAACTGTCAATTAGTTTAGCTAATATTATTTACGTTAAAAATCACAATAACAGTTTATTCAGTGAAATTGAAATACAATTGAATGGATTAAATAATAAATAAATTTTATTTTCACGCAAAGCTCCCCAAGTAAATTTAATATTAAGAAAACATGGAGTGTAAAAGCTCTCGCTCGCCGCCCACAGCGCAGGAGAGCCTGTGAACTTTTGAGTGGGCACGTACCTATGGCGAGCTTCTGAAGCTCCATGGAATTACAGAAATGTACAGACACTGTAAAGTGCATGAAAGCTTTAAGCTCTTAATACTGCTCGGCTGTTATAAACGTATACGTACGAAACTTAATCTGGTTTATGCTGGGACTTTATATACGATATTAGATAGGAATTAATAGACCTTTTACTGCATATTCCTAGTGTTTGGTACAAAATACGTACATAACCTGTGTATACATTCATTGCGTTTTATATATTTATCTCCTAAGGTCTTTATCAGAAAAATACCCTGAGAGAAGCGTCTGAGGTCCACTTGGTCGGATACTTGACTTGTAACAGTCGCGGGTTCGAGTCGGCTACTGGACGTGTACCAATGGGACTCTATTTCAGAGCCTGTGTACGCAACGCAGCGCTCGTACGGTGAAGGACAACATCGTGATGAAACCCGGACACCACAAGGTGTGTGAACCCTATAATGGCGATGGGCTCACCCCCTGTCACGTTGTGTTAAAATACGCTTGGTGAACCGTGGGTACTTGCTTAGCAAGTGCCTTTGCCTACCCCGCTTTGGGATTAAAAAGGCATGAAGTATTTATTTTTATACCCTGAGATTGGCGTTAGATGTATTTGAAACAGAGCAGTTGCAGCTGTTTAGGTCCAACAATCGAGCTTAATATAAGTATAGAGAGTGGGCCCTGTAACACGAGCAAAAAAAACCTCGTGTAGACTATTTCAACCCCTTTAAGTTAGACACATGTGATCCGGAACGTGATTCAGAGCGTTTTTAAAAAAAGAAAAGGAACGTCCATTTCTTGTGTGATTTTTTTTAGGGAAGACCCTTTTTTATCGTTTTTGTACCTTTAACACTACTAGAATACACAAGGACAATTAACAAAACATAGACACTAATATTTTCACAATGTATAATATTGGAGGCTTGAAACTTGTCGCCAATGAGCTTACAGTTTGCATTAAATGTGAGCTAAATATATCAGTGTATATGGCCCAAGGATTATTCATAATAGTCCCTAATAAGCCAACCAACACCCACTCTGACTACCCTTATGAACATGACTTAATGTAGCTACTACCTAAAACTGTTTACATAAATAAGTACCAATTGGTATATTGAATTCTGAAGTAACAGAAGCACAATCGCTTGAACAATAGTTTGTCTAATTTATAAATATTAATATAATATGTTATAGAGTAACTACCGTATAGTGGCATCGACGATATTGTCAATGCTGTGTGAGAGTCGATAAATTAGTTTAAAATAAACCTCCTGCGTGGTAGGTAGGAACTTTTAAAAGCAACAAGTTATTAATAACATAAAATAAAGATCTTGTGACTTACTCAGTACTTAGTCCTTTCCTAATTTAAACTCTACTTGACGTTTTCTAAAGATAAAACAGTATATAAGATACACAATGTATAACTTATTATTAATACTCCATCATTTTATCTTATCTTTTCCCGCGCAAAGCTCCTATCAAAGCTTTTTGAAATTTGTCAATGGCGAAATTCTCTTTGGCAAAGAGTCACAAAGTTTTACAAAGTTGTGGCAAAGTCCCATCGAGATAAGGCACTTCCAAATGTCTTTAACAGCTGACTCGTAATGGTCCGTGTGCTAAGAGACGCGCACATCTCTCTAATTAGGATATTGTATGCCGAAATTTCTAAAGGAATGGAATGAGCAGGAAATAGAGAGGCGGGATGTATGTGAGGACAAGCTGTTTAATGCTCAACTACAAAGCCTAGAGTATCGCCGTAAGGTTGCGAGCCTAAATGTCTTCTATTGGGTGCATTTTGGAGAGTGTACTACGTAGTTTTTTTTTTTAATCACTATGAACAAGCGTTTGACCACCATCCTGCCTGAGTTACATAGCCTAATTCCACCATCGTGCTTTTACGCACACTATTTTACGCGAGTAATCGATAAATAAATCTTCTTACTACACTTATACTTCTACATACAAAGTGGCAGTCAGCTAATCGGTCATTTTGTAGGAAAATGCTATACTTATTTTTCTTTTGGGACATAAAGTTCCTTAAGGAAATACGTTAGTTATCATTTTCTGGAGTCTGAAGTTTCGCCAACATTTTTAATTTTACGTTGAAAAAATCTAAGATTTATACGTCAATGGTTAAACCCGTTAACATGGTAGATAGGCAGGTAGAAATTGAGCTGTGGGGTTGACTTTGGTTATGAAAAAAAAGCAGGCTCAGGCTCGTTTTTGGAGTTTAATAACCCCATAGTAGCTTAACAACACGTCCAATACTGCAACTTGCAACTGTAACTGCAGGGATTTATTATGCTAAATGTGGCCAAATGGTCCAAAGGTTCTGTTAGGTTAAAAGGTTCTGTTTACCTTCTTAGGCATTACGGACGTGAGTGTATGTAGTCTGTGAATTAAACGGTAAATTCATGCAAATGTGAATTCTCACTAAAAAGGTTTTGCCGTTCGCTTACAATTTGCCCATTCATATTTTTAAGGTGAAACTAAAAAATATTTTGTCATAATTGGACGGGCACGCACAAAGCGCAATGCACAGGGAAGCGGGAATGCAAAAACAAGGAATGTGTTGAAAACGTTTACTACCTAAAGTTTTTTTTAACTTTTCCTGCGCTTTGGGACTCAGACTTTTTTAATTTTGTCGCGTTTTGTTCGCGCCACTATTTTAGGCGCCTTTTTATATGAGAAATTACTCGGTACGAAATAATTTATGTAGAAGTCATAGGTATTTCCAGCCAGTGAATGTTAGTATGGTCGTGTTCTGTGTTTAATAAAGTTTTGTGGGTGTCCATGATCTCTGCCTACCCCTCTTGACAAATTAGTTTTACATTTAATTGCTCGTATCCCCTAAAACAACATATAGATACTTTAATATTATGTTGTTTAAAGTTCATAGTTGTAGGTTCCAGTCCAACTAAGGTTAAAAATAAAAAATGATTTCCAATAGAAAGACGACAAAGACGATTTCCTATGGCTCTATTTAAAAAGCTATGTATCTTTTTAATATACTTAAAGAAAAGGTGTATGAACCCTATAATGGCGATGGGCTCACCGTTGGGTTAAATACGCTTGGTGACTTGGGCATTTGCTTAGTAAGTGCCTCTGCCTACCCCTCCTTTAGGACTAAAAGACGTGGAGCGGATTTTTTTAAGTAAGTAAAATCAAAATAGTATAACCATAATATCCCGATGTGTTTCAGACACAGATGCATGACCCAAAACTGGGCTAACTTGATTGATATATGGCTGCCAGAGATTAATATTATTAACATAATAATATTCACAGTATAATGCCTACTGCATAATCGTGTGTACTAGCGTAAATAATGAATGACACTGTTCATAACCATATTGTTGGAGGCGGGAGTCAAACCCGTGACTGATAAAGAAATGCAGAAGAAGAGGTGCACAGCGGTGTGTAGTGGGTAAAAGGTAAACACGAGTAGTACGTAACTCGTAATTATTCGTACGTACTACGTAATTTAGTTCCGAGTTCATGTTCTAAAGCATAGCGTGCATGTATGATCCGAAAAATAATAAAAAACACAAAACCACTTCTTGTTGTATTTCCAGAATATTCTGTGCCAATGTCCGGAGGTTGGCGTCCTATGTTCCTTTTTTTTTGGGATCTCATATATCAAATCATATTTTATTCATTCCATTTCGCTGTGAAATATATACGAAGCTTCGAATTACATGACTGTGATTTCGTATACTTAATGTCGATTATTCATTCGTCATTTTCCTTATTCAGTGTCCATATTATTTATATTCTTGCATGATTCGTTGTGGGTTTTTGTCATGTTGATTTGGTTAAGTAAGATGGATTAGATAGTTCGATTCGAACCAAATACAATTTTAACTGCAATATCAGCTGTATCATACTATACTACCTTACTAATAAATAGATAATACACTTGAATGCAAAACATTCCGGGTCACAAGTAATATTGTTTACAGTTGACACATGTAAATATCTCACCAGCTATGTAGCTAGAGAGCTAGCTGGGTAATACGAGTATACATTATTTTTCAAAGAAAATAAAACACATACATACACTTCACCCCTGTCTTCCAGAGGGGTAGGCCGAGACTACAGATCTCCATTTGTGACGGTCCTGACATACCCCTTTCGCTTCATCTACATTCATACATCTTTTCATATATAACCTCCGGTTTCGAGTACTTTTCATCAATTAAAATAAAAAGACAATAAAATAGCACCAAAGAAATTATAAAGTATTCTTGACTTTAGAATCATATAATTTATTTAATTCTAATATGACCCGAAATTTTTGTTTCCGAGTGTATAATTTTATTTTATGTAGAGTCAAAAAATGTCTGTTTCCGGTACAAAATCCCAGTTAGTACAATAAAAGTATACTGACGTATCGAGGCCATATCTCCTGTCGAGATAAAGCCGCATTCCCACGGCGTCCCTCGGGAACGATTTGGAACAGGCCTTTTTGCGCGATCGTTTTCCTTTCTTTTTTCTCACCCATAAAAATGATATGTTGGATTTGACTAGGGATTTAATGGGTAGGTAAGTGGGTTATATATTCTGAAGTTTTATTTCGTTCGATGTCTTGAAGATAAGAAAGAAGAAGTAAATGCTTCTTAACTTATAGAAAAGTTGTTTTTTTTATCAATATAAATTATTAACCGTGTTTCTCTGCTAATAGACACATGCCTCGAGAATCACTCTATCGTCTAAAGAAAACAGTATCGAAATCTGTTGCGTAGTTTTAAAGATCTAAGCATGCATAAGGACAAACAGTGGGAGGTGACTTTGTTTTACACTATGCATTGACTGTTAAAATATAGATAGTCAAAACATTGCACAGAAAGAATATATAAGTACCTGTAGATACATAATTTTTATTCATTTCGGTCCAACATTAATTTCGTAAAATATTCAAACACAAACGAAGTTCTCGGAAAACTATTCACCAAAGAGAAAAACACGATACCTACCTTTTTAAATAAAATACATGCATACCAGTGGTTTTATCTGTCAGTATTTGGCTGGGGGCCAAGGTTCAAGTTTTTTGCATCTGAATACCTTTTTGGTAATCAAACCTGTGAAGATAACATCAACAAAATAGTGAAGTTTGAAACAAAAATCAACAGTGCAATTTATAATAGGTATTTTGTTTCAGTTTAAAAAAATATAACACACTAATTGGCTGAGCGATTCAGGGGTCAGCTTAGCTCACAAAATATGAGCCGGCTGGGTAAATTGATCACAATCATATTTGTCGGTGGTAATCTCGACCTATTCGTTCATAGCTCGTACAGTAAGTCAATTCCATTGAACTTCTTTAAGAGAATATGAAAAACGCGAATTTTATCGATTTCTTATTCCCGGTTAAGAGCTTACGTCACTTACTTGGTCAATTTAGCCTGCGGAAATCGGCCGAGTAAACTTCATTCTTTGATTGTGATAAAAAGGCTTGGAAAATTTAAAAATGGAAATAGTTTCTAATATTAAAACTATTAAAATTCCATCCTCTAAGCATGAAAGGCGTAACATTTATTGACAGAATAAGCAATAGCGTGATAAACGAAAGTTGCGGATTGAAAGAAGATGTACTGATCAAAATTGAAAAGGGCATGCTTCAGTGGTTCGGGCACGGGGAGAATGGATGAAAGTCGATCAACGAAAGAAATGTATATGGGTGATGTAAGAGGCTGGTTGAATAGAGCTCACCCTAGAATGACATACATCTACCAGATTGGTGATGTCCTAGAAGGTGGCTTGAAAAGTACACGACAACACGGAGAGCATCTATGAAAAGATATGAATGTAAATAAAGCGAAAGGGGTATGTCAAAACCGTGACATATGGAGTTTTGTAGTATCTGTCTACCCCTCTGGAAGACAGGCGTGAAGTGTATGTATGTAAAAACCCTCCACATAATTATAACAATAAATACCTACTGTTGCAAACTCGGCCTTTTTGAAGATATTTTACTTTTTACTTGTTTTTGATACGTTTCTTGTCATATATTTTTACTGTCATTAAAAAGTCACCATTTACTGAAAACCAGCGCCTTATTTTTCTGTTAATTTAATTCGTAATATTTGGTCCTTCGAGCCGGATAATTATAAATTAGCTCTCTCTCGATTTTTAAGTCTTGAAAGGAAGATGAAGAGTGACAGCCAGTATGCCGATCTTTACCGTAAAAATATTCACGCGATGCTAGAGAAGAACTACGCGGAGGAGTGTGTTGATGTACCTGATGGGACTGTATGGTATTTGCCTCATTTTGGTGTCACCCATCCACACAAACCTGGAAAACTTCGTGTAGTCCACGATGCAGCCGCGAAATTCCAAGGAGTTAGCCTAAATTCCCTTTTGTTACCTGGCCCAGACCTTCTTCAGCCGCTATTAGGTATCCTTATGCGATTCCGGGAGCAGCCTATTGCTATGACAGCGGACATCCGCGAGATGTTCCCACAGGTAAAAATTAGGAAACCGGACAGGGATGCTCAGCGGTTTCTGTGGCGCGATCACCCGAACGAAAATATAAAGTTGTATAGGATGTCCTCTATGATGTTCGGCGCATGCTCCAGTCCGTGTTGCGCGCTCTATGTTAAGAATAAAAATGCGACTGATTTCCAACTTGAGTATCCTGAGGCCGCTCATGCAACGATATTTATTTTATTTATTTATTTTGGGAAGCCAACAAGACATACACATTTACATTCAATAAAAAAAATACACTTAAACATTATATAGTGCTGTCTTAATTAGAGGCTAACACCGAAAGACAATATAGTTAGCTAAAAAATATATACATTAGGGTAAAAACATGAAAGAATACACATTTATACATATATGAAGAACAGTGTGTAGTAGGAAAAATTTAGCGTATGGTCATTTTGTCTAGATATTCCAAAATCTTTTTCTTAAATACAATTCTAGAGTCGCAAAATACATCCAAGTCACCAATCTTTTGCATAAAGGAGTTATATGACAGAGTCATCCTATGCAGAGGGGAATGACGAGCTAAGTTGGTACAGTGATTGTCCACAGAAAACAGTCGGTAGGCGCCCGATCGAGGTACATGGTACGGTAGGTTTATATTAATTTTTACCAAAAGCTGAGGACAGTCTAGATAATTATTTAGCAATTTGTGTAGGAAAGCCTGGTCAGAACCCATGCGACGGTTTTGTAGACTTCTTAACCGGAAGTGCTTAAGTCGTTCCTGGTACGAAGGCAACTTCTTCGCAAGGCCATGCTGGAAGGAGAGATGCCAGAGAAATCGTTTCTGAATCTTTTCGATTCTCTTTATGGACATCATAGCAAGGGGACCACACCACAGATGCATATTCTGCCGAAGAATATTCGATACATATATGGACGATTACATTGGATCGCAGGAAAATGTAGAGGTAGCAGCTCGTTTGGCTTCCGATATAGTAGAGCTGAATAAACGGGGAGGCTTTGAGATGAGGGGTTGGATCTCTAACGAACCCGCGGCTCTTTCCTTGTTACCCAAAGAATTAGTTTCGGACAAGGTCGCTGAAAGCGTAGATTTAGGATGTACAAATATAGATTTTTCTGTGCGTACATTAGGTTTAATCTGGCAACCTACATGTGATGCAATTTTATTTAGTACCGGACTTAACGGTAATAAAATGCCAGATCATTTCACCAAACGTGATGCACTCTCGTATGTGATGCGTGTATATGACCCTTTGGGTATATTAGCACCAGTCACGGTGCGAGGTCGCATCATGTTCCAACACCTTTGGCGTAAAAGCCTTACGTGGGATGAGGAATTGTCACACACTGACATCGAAGCCTGGCGGAACTGGTTTAACGATTTGAAGACAGTAGCGGATCTAAAAATCCCACGATGCTACAGTGTGCGAGGATCCCACATAACTCAGCGTGAGCTTCACGTTTTCTGTGACGCCAGCGAGTTAGCATATGCAGCTGTCGCGTATTGGCGGTTAATTAGTAGTGATGGAAACGTGAAGGTCGCACTCATATCTAGCAAGAGTAGAGTAGCCTCATTAAAACCCACGTCCATTCCTAGGTTAGAGCTCCAAGGAGCGTTGATTGCTGCCAGACTAGCGTCATACATTTGTGACAGCCATACACACAAACCCACAAAGCGCGTTTTCTGGTGCGATTCGCAAAACGTGCTTGGTTGGTTGCGAAGTGACGCAAGAGCTTACAAACCCTTCGTAGCTCATCGTTTAGGGGAAATTTTGGAACTCACGCAAGTCAGCGAATGGAGATGGGTTCCGACACTCCAGAACGTAGCTGATGATGCAACTCGGGATAACTATATAAAGTTGACTGATACCTCTCGCTGGCTTGTGGGGCCTGACTTCCTATTAGATTCTGAGTGTAATTGGCCTTCATCACACATTTCTTCGTTAGTAAAGGCCAGTAGTGGTAGTAATTTCGACTTAGAACTCAAACCATCCATTAGAAACTGTCAGGTAAATATCATAGACTCACTAACCATGCCCATGCCTCTCGTAGTTGATCCAGAAAGATTAAGCTCTTGGCTAAGACTGATTAGAGCAACGGCGAGAGCCCATAAGTTCATAAATATTCTACTCAAAAGAGATAGCCGAACACAATTGACAGCTGAGAACTTGAGAGTAGCAGAGGTCCACTTACTGAGGCAATGTCAGATTGATACCTTTTCCGAAGAATTGTCTTGTTTGAGAACTGGTCAGCCCGTGCCAAAGAAGAGCAAGCTATTCAATCTCTCACCCTTTATCGATAACGACAATCTTGTGCGCCTCAACGGCAGAATAAATGAAGCTCAAGACGTTGACAGAGATGTGAAACAACCCGTAATACTGGACTCAAGACATCGACTCGTGCAGCTATTGATAACTTTCTACCACGAAAAAGCAGCGCATGGGAATACAGAGATGGTAGTCAATGAGTTGAGACAGCGCTACTGGATAATTCACTTGCGTAGCGCCGTTCGGTCAGTAGCATTTAATTGCCGGCTTTGCAGAATGAGACGTAGCAAACCATTCATACCCCCCATTGGAGATCTTCCTGCTGCTCGTGTTGGTCATCACAAGAGAGCCTTTACATTTACCGGCGTTGATTACTTTGGTCCCGTTCAAGTGGCTATTGGGCGACGTCGAGAGAAGCGTTACGTCGCGTTATATACATGTCTGGTGACCAGAGCAGTTCATCTCGAGGTAGTTTACAGCCTGACTTCTGATGCAGCTATCATAAGTTTGAGGAGATTGATAGCACGCCGAGGAGTACCATCGGAAATATGGTCCGACAATGGAACCGCTTTCGTGGGCGCCAACAAAATTCTAAAATCACTGTACGCCGCCGATGTCGAATGTTTTGCGGCGAACGAAAGAATCAGTTGGAAGTTTATACCACCCGCTTCCCTCTTTATGGGAGGTGCATGGGAGAGACTTGTGCGTTCGGTGAAGTCCGCATTGAAAATTACACTGAAAGAACGTGCACCGACCGATGAAGTATTAGCTACGCTACTGGCGGAAGCTGAGGCTATAGTGAATGCCCGCCCTCTGACACACGTATCTCCCGATCCAAGCAATGAAGAAGCATTGACACCCTTTCATTTTCTTTTGGGCACGTCATCGGGCAAACCTTTCCAGGCAAAGTTAGAAGAATCTGATATAAACAGCAGATCAGGTTGGCGCAAGGCTTTGAAACTGGCAGACCATTTTTGGTCTAGATGGGTACGGGAGTATCTACCTAGTCTGACGAAGAGAGGCGGACAAGGAGACCCAGCACTGTCCGTAGAGCCAGGAGACATTGTGATTGTCGTGGATGAGCAGCTCCCAAGAGGGACTTGGCCGAAGGGGAGAGTGACCACCATCCATCCAGGAAGAGATGGCATCGTAAGGGTAGCAGGCGTCAGGACGGCTTCTGGACACCTGCTGCGACCACTGCGAAAGCTCATTCTTCTACAAAAAAAGGGGAGAATGTTGCAAACTCGGCCTTTTTAAAGATATTTTACTTTTTACTTGTTTTTGATACGCTCTTGTCATATTTTTTACTGTCATTAAAAAGTCACCATTTACTGAAAACCAGCGCCTTAATTGATTTAATCTGTTATAATTAATTGTAATTAGGCCTTACTAATATTGTTTATGTATTAATGGCGGAATTGCCTATTTCGAGATACACAAGTCAACTTGATTGTCGTTGTATGTCAATTACGGAATAACCAGTTCAAGTAAACCTGTAATAACGTTGTGTTAAGTGACAAGGTTTTTGGTAAGGGGTAGTTCTATGTGATTTCAATTACGTATAAACGTGAAAGCAAGAATACAATTAAACACGTTTCACAGTAAATTAATAATGAAGAAAAAGTGCGTGGATAGGTATCTACTAAAATTGTTTAGAGTTATGCTTCAATGATCTTATGCTTACGTATGCGAAACCCTGCGGTCATCAACCTGAGACCTAAAACTTAAAAAAAAAATAATACCACCGGCATTGTTGTATTTTATTTGCACAGCAGCCGAACGAACGTGATCCAATTTCAAAAAAGCGTTCTGTATTTTGTGTTTTGTTTTCTCGTCACGAGCGTGGCGCAAGCGCAGGACTTAGGCCGTTTCGATAAACGATTATTGTTATGTTGGCTACATTGTGTTGGTTGAAGAATTATTAGCAAACAATAATTGCGGGCTGACACGAAAGTGGCTTCTTGGCGAGAGCGATGGGCGAGGATTATCGAACTGCGGAAATTGGTGAAAAAAAAAGTGGCCTTATTACGTGGTGAACGTGCTCCAAAGCACCTGCGATGTAAAATTGCAGAAATGAACAATTTAAGTATTAAGTGAACTTCAGTTTCCAAGAGCGCACACGCAACGCCAGTTCAGCCTATTATCCTAATATAGCATACTGTTACTTAGCATCTTGGAACGTTCAAAAGAATTACTTTTACCATTTTTCTATTTATTGGGCTAGTAGCATTGATTGAGTTATAGAGAATAAACTGTTTTTACGGGCCTCCAAGTGATTTCTTTAACACCAACAAAATTAATTTAGGTAAATTGAACACGTGAAATCGAGCAGCTACCTAATGCAAAAAAAAAATGTTCAATACAAACAATCGAACCCATACTACATATTTTAAAAAGTAACGGCCTTAGAACATAACCTTGAGGGCGCCGTCGCTTTGTATAAGCTCTTTGATCATTGCTAAACGTTTGACACGATCTCCTGAGCTGTTCTCTCATGACAGCTGGCTAAATGTTAATGTCAATGCACACAAACACGGTGAAACGTCAGTCGTCCATAGAATTTAACGATATCAATGCTGTAGTAACCGCTAGAGGAATCAAGTAATGATGCTACTACATTGAAAATCCAATTATAACTGGTACGTGGGTGGACGCTTGAATGGGTGAATCGGTAATTTAGTTTTTCAACCTCTAAATAAAGTAATGTTAATAATTATTGTGGTATTAATATTTGAGTAGTCAATACTTAATTTATATTATTACATTCTGCAATGTTTGTTCACTACTCAATTAAAGTTATTCATAATGATTATAATGAGATACCTAATGGTTATAACGAAAACATTAGGGCTTTAACAGGTACAAACGTTTGGTAAAATATATAAATTAAGGGTGGTAGGTGTATTTGAGTTTTGGCATATAGCCCGTAGATTTTTGTTAAAACCGTATACAACCAACAATATCCACGTAAAGATCGTTTACTCATGGAACATTCTGCCAAAAAATGTACATAAATATAAATAAAAAATACATTAAACTATAACCTGTCTGTACGTTTCATTATATGTAAAACCTTTTAACGGTTTCCGATATTTTTTTGAAAATTCACATGAAATTTTGTGTCATAAGCCCCGATTCATCATTTTATTTACCTTTATGGTGCTGTTGTATTCTGAGAAAAAACGATCTGCAAACTGATATTGAAAATACCAACCATCTTCAGGCAGAGTGACCTCGTTTTTTACCAATAGTGCATAATTCAGCTTGCATTAGTGTTACAAAGAAACAAAGACATAGTCGTAAAGGAACAAACATGTAGAACTTGAAACGTCCCTTCACTTCAGATACAATGGCATTGAAATAGCAACCTTAACAAATGATCGTGGTGTCAGGATACAGACAATGATGTATCAAGTGATTTAATTTTCGTATGAATTATTTAAATACCTTCTTGGACGAATTTAAAGACACAATTTGTATTGGTGATATTTTTTTGCTAAATGTGATTCATTCATCGGCAAAATAATCTAGTAGGTGAGTAGTATAAATATTTATCTAATAATGAAGGTGGTCTTTCCAGAACTTTGGTCCTTAGTTATGTAATCAAAATCATTAAGATTACATTCAATAATATTTATAGAAATAAAAAAATACACGTCTCGCGTCTTTATTGCCATAGCGGGGTAGGCAAAGGTATTTTCTAATCAAATACTCACGGTTCACTAAGCGTATTTAACTCAACGTGACAATAATTTATTAATTTATCGAGTTACGAAATAATTAAAAAAAAACAGTTGAGTACATACTGTCCATTCATTGGCAATGCTTTCATTAGCGAAAACGTTCACGAAAATTAATAAATATGGGTCAAATGAACAGTGCTAAGCCCAGTTACTTCATTACGTGACAAAATAAAACTTATTTAGTTATGCATCACTCCGTTACAGTAACACGGATAATTTGTGACCGTTACAACGAATATGGCGTACCCGATCAGTTATGGCAAGTCTTTTGTCTTCGTCGAAAGAGGTTGGCTGCGTCTTGCTTTAGTTATTCTATTGATTAATATGCCAAGGTAATAAGCAAAAGACCGTCACTAAAATGAGCTGGCGTAGACTTTGCTTTGTTCCGCTGTATAGGTATTAAAATACTGGTATTGTTACGCGGAGTTGCAATTGTACCGTACCGATTTTTTGAGTCGTTGATCGCTTTGGACACGTTTTAGTTGGTATTTTTATTAGGCTCGTATAGTTTGAAGTAATTTTTTCGATGGTACTTCTGAGGAAGGACGGAATACGCCTTATTTTAAATAATTTGTGACAATTACGGACATCAAACTACCCGAAACATTATAATGAAACTTAAAAGAAAGCCGGTGTCAATCAAGTGATAAACCTAAGTATTAGGTGTTTTGAAACAGCCCCAAGGTCTCGACAGTACCCGGCATCCACCGCTTAATGTGCCGCCCGAAGCACAAAAACGCTAAACAAAACCCAACTTAAAATCGACCACCCATACAATAGAACTCCAATGTTGATGAACTTTGATAATCGGTTAAGATCCCCCTAAGCCTTCTGAGCTACAAGTGGGTGACGTCATTTGACGGTATAAAAAATGTACCTGTCATGAATGGTTATGGTGTTTGTAGTTTTATACTCCTACGGCTTGAACAAAATTAAGTAAGTACCTTATGTTGTGTATTTGCTAGATACGTACATAAATAAGACGTAAAACATCTTCACTCTTCATGCCTCTTAATTTTATCGTTTTTTTTTTATGACAGAACATTTACCTGATTAGCCATTATTAAATGTATAATTGTGTGTATATGCGCGTCAACGATTTATTACAATTAATATTTTATTCATAGGTGACATTTCACATTCACTTTAGCGTATGAAATACGTCGCGAATCGCTCCATTATGCAAATGAATAGTGCTATTTGTGAAATGCATCACAATTACGAAGCGGTGATTACTATTTACGTGGGCACGGTCGATTGATGTTTGGGAAACCGTCGCGTGAGGAACCTCGGCTTCGCAGAATGCGAGGAAACTTGCGATTTCGATCCTAACTGCCACTCTTCTGTTAATATTGTTCAGATATCGCTGCTTAACATCAGGCAGGATGGTGGTCAAACGCTTGTTCATCATCATCAGCCCATACTTGTCCACTGCAGGACATAGACCTCTCCAATTGCACGCCACTGTGATCTGTTTTTGGCTTCTCGCATCCAGCTTCTGCCAGCCATCTTGCGTATGTCATCAGTCCACCTTGCCTGAGGGCGTCCTACACTCCGTTTGCCGAGACGCGGTCTCCACTCGAGAACTCGTTTTTCCCAACGGTCATCGGTTCTACGGCTAATATGGCCGGCCCACTGCCACTTCAGCTTGCTAAAACGATGAGCTATGTCGATGACTTTGGTTCTCTGTCGGATCAATTCATTTCTGATTCGATCCTTCAGAGAAACGCCGAGCATAGCCCTTTCCATAGCACGCTGTGCGACTTTGTAGCTTTGCTTTGCTTGTTCATTGTGACTAAAAAAAAATATATCGGTATAAACCATCAGAAATGAAGTGATCCGACAGAGAACCAAGTCATCGACATAGCTCATCTTTTTAGCAAGCTGAAGGGGCAGTGGGCCGGCCATATTAGCCGTAGAACCAACCGATGACCGTTGGGGCAAACTACCCAGTCACTCCCCTGGGCGGCTGGGTATCCATAAAGGATTTCCCCTTCGAAATCAAAACAAAGGTCTAGTTGTTTTTGGTCTAAGATCTCACCCTATTCGGGTCGTTTAAACATACAAATATAGTCATAAACTAACCGCGCATACATTCAACTACATACCTCCAAGGGAAAGGTGAGCAAATGACTAAGTTGCGCGCAAATCATACGTTTAGTTTCCATGTCGATGGGCGTCAAGGACGCGGCTGTTTACCATTAACACACTTCCATGATTGTCGATAATGACACACTAGCTGACTGACACACCGTATGGTGTACGAATGCAGAATGAGCTGGACCGCGGAGCGTGTGGGCACACTTTCACAAGGATTTTGCATACCGAAAGCCGGATGGAAATTTCCACGTTACATGCACTTAGCTTGACCTGCGGAGTACACTAGCTATATGCCATTAATTGTAAAGGTTGGTTTACATGTTGGCACTATATGCCATTAATTGTAAAGGTTGG
>SJJU01070522.1:0-12042 GCA_012932125.1 Conopomorpha cramerella
TATCGTTTTCGAATTCAATAAAACATCTTGGCTACTCTACATGAGATGAAAAGGCAATGGTGTGTGTTGTTGTAAAATAATTATTTATTTTATTTATTTATAGGAAGTGTCAGCAATACTGATATACCATTTTCTTGGCTAACCGTACACATGAAAATAATTTATTCAAATTATAATAATATAATATAACCGGGATAAATATAATTAAGTACTTATAATAAGTTATGTAAATATTTTATACGTAATTGAACTTTAGTGCAAAATAGCGTGTTTTATTATACAATTAGTGGTTCTGAATATTATAATAAGTATTTATTTATTTATATTGACTTTAAAGTTGAGACCCCAAAATATGTACATCCGATACTTACGCCTAGAAATGCATAGAGAAAATACTTAGAAATTTATACGCTCTATTGAATGGTTAATTTTCCCGTTGTGGGGGTCTGCGCCAGGCGACCGAGGGAACTCTCCAGAGGACGGGCAGCAGCGCTCTCTGTGAGTTAAACCACAACACCACTGCGATCGCCAAACCCGCCTGTCAAGCGTGCCGATTATTGGCATCTCCCCCCCAAATTGTCATGGAAATCATTGGGGAAGACCCTCGTCCAGCAGTGGACGTCATGTGGCTGATGGTGATGGTTCATCATTTATTTAATTATGCAAAATAGGTATGGGTAATTGGGTAACGTACAATCTTTTCCTGCAGCCCTAGCAAGAGCGTAAAGAAAGACAAGATATAGTACAAATTCGCGCTCTGATTGGCTGCCACACATCGTGCGACTAAGCTTGTATCAACCAATCGCAGTGTCTGGTATGTCTTTCTTGGAGAGCATTGGCCAGGCCTGCTGATGTTAATTAAAATCGATTAATAGTACTCGGAACATAAAATACTTAAATCAGTGAAATGTTCGATTTCTTTTTATTAAGTTTAGACTACAATTGAAAACTCTCTGGACAGTAAAGGCATTTCTCTGAAAATCCTACATGGAAACTATAAATTCCTGCTCAATATAGCTAATTTTCTAAGGAAAAGTAAAATTCCTACTCGGCCGAAAGACTTAAAACATACTTAATCCCAAAACAAAGTCCGGCAAAAAAAACAAGATTCAAGTTTTTTTTTAAATAATGGGGAATTTTCTTTGACGTTTTTCTGACAGATTTTTGGGCGGAGAACTGTCATTATTGTCATACATTACAAACAATGATTGACAGTATTGTCAGTTCTCCGCCAGAAAAACGTCAAAGAAATATCCCGATTCGTCGGAATGTCAAATCACATTATTTTTAATCACTTTGATAGTTCAAAGACTTCTTGGGCCAAACAAAAAAGACAAGTAAGACAAATGTCCCACTTCTCAACACAACAAGTAGTTGACATCCATTCCTTCGTGCTTTGGAACTAAATGACATTTTACAATGTCAATTCAAATAAATGTCACTTGGAAATAAGAACATTATGTAGAGTGTGACATTATAGACAGAAGTAGGAAGGAATCTCAGGAAGGAATATGTCAAAATAACGTCATGCTGTCGCTACAGGAAAGAACACCTCGCTCAGTTGGAACAAAAGTGACACAAAATGTGTTATTTTATGGAACTGAACCTTAACATCTTATATATAAAAATGAATTGCTGTTCGTTAGTCTCGCTAAAACTCGAGAACGGCTAGATCGATTTGGCTTATTTTGATCTTGAATTATTCGCGGAAGTCCAGGGAAGGTTTAAAAGGTGTATTTCATCCAATAAACGAGGTACAAAGACGACTTCCAATGGCAAAACAAATGTTTGCCGGGGACAGCTAGTCTTAAATAAAAAAATCGGCATGTTTCGTATTGGGTCCTTTTTGTTCTATGTGACCTGTCAATTATTATTTCCTATTATTTCGCATAAGCAACCGTTTTGACCACCATTCCCGATTGTTTATTTCACAAAGACATTTATTTTCTTTGCAAAGCACTAAAGGAATAACATCAACAGTTATTTTCATGATTGATTCGAAAACTGGCACATTAAATTTAAAAAAAAAACATAGAAAAAAAACTAACTCGTCTAAACCCTACGATATTTGGCGGGAGCGCGGCAACAGAGCATCAGCGAGGCGGTCGCCGCCATCTTCCCCGCCACGCTGTCATATCACCGGGACGCCATATTGTTTTCCTTGGACTCTTGTGAGTCCTGTTTGTCCTGACTCTGGTCCCGGCATTCCTGTACAGATTCAAGCGCCACCTCGAACGACGGTTGCCTGGAAATGACAGGGAATTTTTATATAATAATGAAATTGATACAACAACGGTGTTTTGCTCATAATCTAAGGGAAATGAGGATTTATGTCCAGAACTATTTAATGTATAAAACAATGCTTTGGATAGTATTCAGGTAGTCAAACATAGCATACTTCCAGTGGCGTGCACTGGCTTTTACGACAAGGTAGGCAGGAATCTTCAAGGAGCTATGTATCGGTAACTTGTCTTTACGAAATATATAGTCACCCACAGAATACAGGACGTTCTTAGACTATGTCGTGAGTACAACAAAAAACAATCTAGCTAGATATTATACTAGCCAAAGCACTAAGGTAGGTAGTGTATTTTTGCTTATATGTTCTGCACGCCACTGCATACTAATTCACCCTATATTCTTCTTTAAACACCTTGTGGTGTGCGGGTTTCATCACGATGTTGTCCTTCACCGTACGAGCGTTGCGTTGCGTACATAGGCTCTGATAAAGAGTCCCATTGGTACACGTTCAGTTGCCGGACTCGAATCCGAGACCTCCCGGTTACAAGTCAAGTATCCGACCAACTGGACCACAGACGCTCTCAAGAGGAGTTTTTTAGAAGATGTGCGATATATGTTCTGCACGCCACAGCATACTAATTCACCCTATATCCTTCTTTATAGTTCAATCGAATCCGATGAAGTACATTGTGTCGCAAATCTTGGCAGTGATCCATACATTCAGAGAACAGATCGCTCTCTGCAAAACTGCATTTGTGTCGAAAGTAGGGACCATGCATTATAGGAATGCAGATTATACGATGAAGCAAGGGATGAGGTGCTTGATAAACTGGTAAACTAAACTGTATACCTTTCTCTATTAGTCATATAATCCCCTGGCGCGGAGAGTGAGCGGCCGGAGCGCGCGAGGCCGGGCCGCGGCCGTCGCTCCTCGCCGTCGCCGGCAGCTGTTGACGTGGGGCTCTCGCTCTCAGAGGAGGGGTCACGACGCGCCGTACTGCCTTCGCGGCTACGCAAGAATGGGTTCTGGAAATCGGTATCACTGACTAATAAACAGAGCTGCAAATGAACAAAAAAATTGACGAACGTGGAAATCTAAAAAAAAAGAATGTTTATGTTTTTGACGGGCCCGTTGGTGTAGTGGTCAGCATGTCTGCCTCTGCTTCGTAGGGTCGTGGGTTCGATTCCCACCGCTGACAGGTGCTTAGGTTATGAGCTTTTAAGCACTTGTTGGATGTGTCTGGGTGTTTTATTTATATAAGTATGTATTTAAAAGAAAAAAATATATATAAGTAAATATATCTCGTTGTCTGATTTCCATAACACAAGTGCTTTAGCTACTTAGCATGGGATGGATCCAATGTGTGTGTTGTTGTAAAATATTTATATTTATTTATTTATTTATTTATATTTATTTATGTAGCTAGTCATGCCAATGATGTGAATTCATAAGCATCAGCCCACTGACGGCCTGGACATAGGCCTCCCCAAGGCTTATCCGTACGTACTACTGTTGAATTCAAACAGTGAAGACTAGGTGTGAATCTAGCCCAACACGAGCCCAGCGGCTCAGTGCTGTTGCAATAGTAATTGGATCAAGAAGTGCTACCAAAAATCTGCTGTTTTGTAACTTTTTCTTTATATGGAGTTTTTTTTGTCTCAGGGTACTTTGAGCATAAACACGAATTCACTAATTATTAGCTTTGTAGTTTACTATTTTTCGGCGTTTCTAACCATCACATGTGAAACAAAAAGCAGCACATACACAAGCTTAAAACGATCATGTCACGTAATGGGTAAAACACCGGCACTTATCATCGGAGTCTATCCATGATAAGCAGTAATAGTGTTGTACCTATGGTTGTATACAAGTGTTATATTACTATCTATACCATGTCCTATTGTAATATTAATACTGACCCGCAATTACTCTTTCCCACGCTGTGGGGTCGACTGGTAGATAATACATTGGTATTAAGTCCGCCTTTTGTACATTTATGTTGCAATAAAGTATTAAATAAATAAAATCAAATAATTAAACGCTGGTTAACCGAGTTCAGATTAAAAACAAAGAAATTTAAAAAGCATCGCCTCACCTGGAAACTATGTTTCTTGAGCATGGTCTTGATGAGAATGAGCGTGGAAAGGTTCGGTATGGAGGTGATGACTCGAGCCACGTCCTCCTCGGTGACCTCCACCAACCGGCAGTTCTCCTGCTCGGAGGGCAGGGGGTCCTTGCCGTTGCATGTCACCCATTCGTGTTCCTGGAAACACATGACGCACTGTGAAAGAACTGACATTGCGTCCTATGTCACTTCTAGCATGGGATGTTCAGGATAAAGTTGGTTTAATAAATAGTCAGTCGGTCTGTCACTTAATCGTGATCCTGGAATATAAACTGGCGTCTATTATTGCCTGTTTATTAAGGATGAAAAACAGAGTGCTTCTAAAATCACTTCTAGACTCTTAATTTGGTGGTCAGCCCATTGCATCGTTGAATAATCCCTTTTGCAGCGCGAACACCCCTTTTTGCCATTTAAACGAGGCAAAAAAGTAGGATAAATATAATACCAATCATTGATTTTAGAAGCACCTACACTCAGCTAAGAATCTGGCCTACCTCCCTAAGTTGAAACTCCTATGAACGTCATTAGACATTATGGTCCATTGTTTACTTGGCACAATATAACAACTCTACCTTTTTAATATTTTAGTGACACAGGAAGTACCATCAAAACTGATGGGAGTATTTTTTTGGGTCGAATATACACGGAGCAAATTGGTCGTGCTTTGAAATTAGAGACCCGATGAGGGTACAGGAAAAAGCTATGCCAATAAGTGTACTAGACTTGTAAAATCATTAAGAGCCGCAATGTCTGTCCAGGATATATTACCTTAACCTCTTTCATAGTCGCCCTCTTCCCGGGATCCTTGTCCAGCATTCGATCGAGCAGGCGCCTGAGAGACGTGGAGACTATTGGCCGCGGCGGGAACACCAGCTGCTCCGACTGCACGCGCTTCTGCAGCTCGGCAGTGGACGCGCCCAGCCACGGCACTCGGCCCGTCACCATCGAGTACAGGGTGACGCCAAGAGACCAGATGTCTGCGGCCTGTAGGTTTTTGGTAGAATTTTTTGTTACTTTCGACGTCTTGGATTGTAGATAGAATATCATCTACTCTGAGGTCTTCCCTTGAAGTGGAGTTTCTGTTTCCTTACCCGACTGCAGTCCTAGTTTCGTAATATGTGAATGTACCTAGAAACCGATGGGTACACTTACCTATTTGGTAGCTATTCACCCATGAAGTGAAGACACTCAAGCTATATTGCGCAGGATGTGCAAACTCTTATTTAGCAGAACATTATACGATCTATGGGAAGCATATGTAGTTAGCGGAATTTCATGGTTTTACCGTTCTTCTAAGCTCAAAGTTTTACTAATCTTGTTCTGAGATTGTGTGTGCAAGGTGGCTGGCAGAAGCTGGATGCGAGAAGCCGAAAACAGATCACAGTGGCGTGCAATTGGAGAGGCCTATAGCCAGCAGTGGACAAGTATGGGCTGATGATGACGATGATGATTGTTCTGAGATTAAAGAGGATATATGAGAGCTATGAGGGTTACCTTCAACCAAAAAGGAGAAAGATTCCTACTGCGTTGGGGTTTCATAACAAGACAACATTAAATGGATGCATTTAAAATCTTACCGCCCCATCATATCTGTCGGCGGGTGCCGCAGCCTCTGGTGCCCTGAAGGCTGGCGTCCCGACCGCTCCCGTCAGCCGCCCGGCCAGCTCCCCGCAGGCGCCCAGGTCCGCCACCTGCACGCGATCCTCGCCCAGAAGCAGGTTAGCTGGTTTGATGTCGCGATGCGCTATGCCTTGGTAGTGCACTGGAAATATTAGAAAATTTCTTAATTTAATTTAAAGTATTAGGTAAGGTAAGATTTTTTTAACAAAAGTAGTTCATATATAAAAAAATTCATCTCCATACAAAATGTCATCTCCTGAGGAAGGATATCGTCTATTTTGTATGGAGACGAACATTATTTCACCGCATAGTAAAAGTTGTTTATATTGACGAGCCCAACAACGTTTATACTACCATTGCTCGGGGTCCTTTTACATACATCAAAATACATACAAAATATACTTTTTTGCCTCCGGAAATGACATTTTGTATGAAGAAGATTTTTTTTAATTTCCCCACATTGTGGCCATAGTAAAAGTTGTTCATACTGACGAGTCCAACAACGTTTCTAAGACCATTGCTCGGGGTCCTTTAGCACGCAATATTCTCTCTACCAAGATTTATCGAAATCCACTGAGCACTTTTTCTTTGAAGAAGTAACAAACATGCATTCCCACAACATGAAAAACTTTCGCATTATAAGGAGTGTCTGTGGTCCAGTTGGTCGGATACTTGACTTGTGATCGGGGGTTCGAGTCCGGGTACTAGACGTGTACCAATGGGACTCTTTTTCAGAGCCTATGTACGCAACGCAACGCTCGTACGGTGAAGGACAACATCGTGATGAAACCCGCACACCACAAAGGTGTGTGAACCCTATAACGGCGATGGGCTCACCCCCTGTCACGTTGGGTTAAATACGCTTGGTGAACCGTGGGTATTTGCTTTACCAAGTGCCTCTGCCTACTCCGCTTTTGGATTAAAAGGCGTGAAGTGTATGTACTAATTAATAGTATTACATATCCTAGTTTGAGAGGAACCTGAGGATTTTTTATTTGCTTTTTGATTCTATTAGCAACGTAACGTTAAGTAAATTTATTTTTAAGTATACCTACCTAGTAATCACTAACCCAGAAACCAACCATACATAGCAATGACTCCGCGCCGCTTAGACCAACTTAACCAGACACGTCCCTTCAAACGATACCAACCCGAAAGTGGTTCTGGGAAATACTAAACAAAATCACTTGATTCACTGTACAGTGGAATTCCAACACAATAGGGTCTAAAATGCCGTGCCAACAGCATGATAACCTTACAGAGGGTATCTTGCATATTTTATCTCAAGAAGACTAACTCGAATAGATGGATAATGGTGGATGTCTATTGAAAGATGTGCTTATTTTGTCACATTGTCCTTAATATAGGTCGTCAGTCACCCTCAGCTATTTTTAGTACTAATTCGATGTAAGAAGTCGTGATAAAGGTCAAAGGTGCTTGTTCATCATTCATTTATGTTTTTCGACTGCCACGTGAAAAGTTATATGTTTCAAAAGAAAATAAATAGAAAATAGCTTTTTATAAAACTACCTCTTACCAATAATCGCGTTGTCACTTGTACAACGATTATAACAGGTCTACTTGAACTGTTTATTCCGTATTTGACATACAACTGACAAGTTAAGTTGAGCTTTGTGTATCTTCGAAATAGCAATTCCGCCTTTATTAGTAAGGCCCCTAGATTTTATTTAAAAGTTTCCCATAGTGCATTTAGAGAAGCGTAACTTTATTTTCGTATTAGCAAATCCTTTGAGTTGAAACGTGTTATTACAGAGGTGCATTTAAATTTTAAATCAAATAGTCCACCATCTTGCAAGTGCCGCCATGTTGGATTTAGAAAAAACGTCATAGATCTTTAATCATACATTGTTCTCTAAATATATAGAAGTAAAAGCTAAATAACTCACCGACTGACATATCAACGCACAGCCCAAACGGCTAAACGTAGGCACTTGAAATTTGGAACAAACGTAGCTTAGGTATCGTATCGTAGGGGTACACTAGGAAAGGAATTCCCGAAATTCCCTTGGAAACGGGAATTAAAGGGAAAATCCTTTTGTATGAAAAATCTAAACCGCTCAAGTTAGACGCTTGAAATTTGGATACAGGTATCTTAGTAAACTTAAAGCTTAATTGCAACAGGCTATTGGGAAATTCTCACGGAAACGAGAGTTAGCGGTAAAAAAACTCTTGTATGATGATGATGATGATCTAAACGTGTAAGTATATAAAATTCAACAAATCATTGTTTAAGGAAACGCGCACTGACATGATATTAAATGTTTAAAACGTGTATTATAGCGCGAAGATTAACTAAAGATAAGCATTCAGCTTATCTTCGCTGTTTGCCCGACGTTTCGACACAGTTACATGTGTCGTGGTCGCGAGCTGACTGCTGGACTGGGCAAACAGCGAAGGTAAGCTGAATGCTTATCTTTGGTTAATCTTCGCGCTATAATACACGTTTTAAACATTTAATAAAATTCAATAAGTTGGAAGTTGATAACGCCAATGTTTTTGATTTAACGTTGTATAATTGAGTACTGTAATGTGTGCGTAAGCCACAGTTTTTCATATTCCGATTTAAGTACAGCAATTAACTTTTTTTTTTATTTATTCACTAAATTACACATTAGGTATTACATAAAATAAAATTCCGCCAAACTGCAGAACAAAAACATGTTAAAATAAAATCATTCATGTTAAATAATCAGTATATGAAAAAATACTGTCAAGAAGAACGGGAGACCAGTATCGATAACGATAAATAAAAATGCGAGCTAAATTAAACGTTCTTCTGTATACTGTGCTTCTTCAATAAAAGTACGTGTTACACGTTACATGGTAAGTAAAAGAAAAGATAAAAAAATAATGGGTAATGGGGGTTGTTCATAATTCTTCTCAGATGTCTCAATTTTCGAAAACCATTTCGAGAAATAGCCTTAATTAACCATTATCAAGAATCAGATTTACAAAATCTTCAGGGATTGAAATTATTTTTCACTTTTAAGTTAAACTTTTATTTTAAGACTATGACGTCATAGCCCATAGGAATGTATTCCAAGGCAAAAAAAGTAACTGAGGTGTCAAGTCTGATTGAAGTTTGTCGTGTGACAGGTGACAGCTGTGACAGAAGGGAGTAACAAAACAAACTAATGATTATATTATAATGAATAATGAAATGACGTGACGTGACGGTTAGTTTTAAGGTTGACAGTTCACTGTCATTTTATAGTTGTGTCAATCATTACATGTCAATCATGTTATTTTTTTCTGGCTACGATGACGGTGTTCTTTCAACGCAATGATGACGTATTTCCGGTCTAAGTTTTAAAAATTAATTAAAATGTAATTAGACAATTTTATACAAAAATATTCAAATTAGTTTCTTAAAATGGTCTATATTTTCAGAAAATACTGTAAAAAAAACCACTTAAAAAATGTGAACAATCCCCATTGGTTCGACTGGACATTTTTTACTAGCCTCAATATAACATTGTTTTTTGAAACAGAAAGAAAAGTAATTTATATATAAAAAGATCTAATAACCACAGTGAACAATCGTTTGAGCAACATCCTGTCTGATGTTAAGCAGCGATGTGGTCTACGATGGAGCACACTTGTTCGTTAGGTACCTATTCACGCGTAACCTGTACTTCGCAGGAAACACAGAGTCCGGCAAGTCATTCCACAACCTGGCAGTTCGCACTATGGAAGTAGACTCAAACAGTCTAGTAGATGCAGATAGTAACAGTGTACCTTATTGATGTTTTTAACCGACTTCAAAAGAGTTCATATCTTAATTTTTTTTTATGTTTGTTACCTCAGAACTTTCGCCTGGGTGAACCGATTTGGATGTTTTTTTTTAATTTGAAAGCTGGTGCTTCCCGTTTGGTCCCATATAAATTTGGTTCAGTTCCGACAATGCCATCCATGAGAAAACCACACAAATTATGTCAAATTTTACTGATAGAAGTCGGTTTTTTTTTTCTTTAAGATATTGTGTCACAGAAAGTTTCATCAAAACTGACAGACCAATTTCTTGGCCTATTGAATTTTCCTACTAGTTCCTAAAATGTATTAATATCATACAATAGTTACTATGGGCATATTTTTACACTTACTTATACACTCTACACTATCGATAATATCTACAACTACACTTATTCACAACTCAATGCTCAGAATATAAAGACTGTTCTTGGTTACTGTTTCTCCACAACACTAAAGCTATCGCACCTAGGAACACCTACTACCCACAATGTTTAATGTTGTTTACGATGACATAGATGACCTAACTACATCTGAATCATATTCTTGTGATATTAAGACTTGTAATGATTTAACTAGATTAAATTGCAACAGCATAACCATTATTAACCAAAACATACGAAGTATCTCACGGAATTTCGATGATTTTATACTATCACTAGATCAAATAAATTTAAAATGCGATTTAATTATTCTTACCGAATGCTGGCTACTTCGAAAACCTCAACTCCCAATTCTACCCGGCTACATCTCGTATTTTACTAGCTCTAACTGTCTACAAAATGATGGCGTTGTCATTTACGTAAAGGACAGTATTCTTGCAACTGTGGAGGAACCCATGTTTAGTGAAGGAAACTGTCTCATCATTAAAATGGGTAATCATACAGCAATTGTCGCAATTTATCGTTCACCTTCATATAGGAACCTAGAAAACTTTAATGTGTCTCTAAGCAACATTCTGTCTAAATTATCAGGGTACGTTAACATAGCTGTCATTGGAGATATTAACATAGACCTATGTGCCCAAGTGAAAGAAACACTCGCGCTGGAATACTTAAACATATGTGCCTTTCATGGTCTTCTACCCGCACACGAACACCCGACTCGCATCAGTGCCTGTCTGGACCATGTAATATTAAAAACAAGAAACCAATCCCAAACATTTGTTTTGAAGACCACGACCACGGATCACCATGCAGTACTCTTATGCTTGCAGCAAAAACATAAAAAAACCCCTTGCCACGCAAGTACTTGCATAATTAATTACGAAAAACTGAGACAGGATTTGCTTACCACTGATTTTGATTCCATTATAGATGAGAAAAACCCGTGTCATTCAATGGACTGTTATATATCTACAATACAAACATGTATCGCTCGCAATTCAGTCACCAAACCGTTGTCTCGTCGCAAAAAAGTGCTGCAACCATGGGTCACTCCAGGACTGGTTAAATGTATTAGAAATAGGGACAAAATGCACATGAAATTAAAAAAGATCCTGAAAATTATGTTCTAAAGATGACGTATTCTAGATATCGAAATTTTGTGCAAAAATTACTTGACAAACTAAAATCAAACTTCTATAAACTAGAACTTCAGAACTCAGGTAATGACAACAAAAAAATGTGGAAAACTATTAAAACGATAACCCACACCGCTAAAACAAATGCAAATTCAACTGAATTAATTGACACAACGAATCCCCAACAATCTATAAACAACATTAATAATTATTTTGCCACAATAGGTAAAACCTATGCTGAAAAAATTTCGAATAGAACTGAATATTATAGTAGATTCCCTCCCTCTCGTAGCTTAAGATCCTTTGTTTTAACTTCCACAGACACCACCGAAATTGAACGTATTATAGCCTGTATGAAAACTACTTCTTCTCCGGGCTGGGATATGATCCCATGTAAAGTGTTGAAAGAATGTAAATCTGTCCTCGCTCCCTCACTGGCCCTTATCTTTAATCACTGTATTACAAAGGGAGTATTCCCTAAGTCCCTAAAAAAATCTGTTATTATCCCAATCCACAAATCGGGAATTCGAGACTGTGTAAATAATTATAGGCCTATTTCAATATTACCCGTTATTTCAAAAATATTAGAGCGCGTAATGAATGTCAGATTGGTAAACTATCTAGAGAAATACAGACTTCTATCAGAAAGACAATACGGTTTCAGATCAGGTAGGTCAAGTGAGGATGCAGTGCACGATTTGACAAACTACATTTCCTCGAACTTAGATAATGGCAGCAAAGTTCTCGGTATCTTTATAGATT
>SJJU01070523.1:0-10033 GCA_012932125.1 Conopomorpha cramerella
TATTAATTACACTTACTTATACACTCTACACTATCGATAATATCTACAACTACACTTATTCACAACTCAATGCTCAGAATATAAAGACTGTTCTTGGTTACTGTTTCTCCACAACACTAAAGCTATCGCACCTAGGAACACCTACTACCCACAATGTTTAATGTTGTTTACGATGACATAGATGACCTAACTACATCTGAATCATATTCTTGTGATATTAAGACTTGTAATGATTTAACTAGATTAAATTGCAACAGCATAACCATTATTAACCAAAACATACGAAGTATCTCACGGAATTTCGATGATTTTATACTATCACTAGATCAAATAAATTTAAAATGCGATTTAATTATTCTTACCGAATGCTGGCTACTTCGAAAACCTCAACTCCCAATTCTACCCGGCTACATCTCGTATTTTACTAGCTCTAACTGTCTACAAAATGATGGCGTTGTCATTTACGTAAAGGACAGTATTCTTGCAACTGTGGAGGAACCCATGTTTAGTGAAGGAAACTGTCTCATCATTAAAATGGGTAATCATACAGCAATTGTCGCAATTTATCGTTCACCTTCATATAGGAACCTAGAAAACTTTAATGTGTCTCTAAGCAACATTCTGTCTAAATTATCAGGGTACGTTAACATAGCTGTCATTGGAGATATTAACATAGACCTATGTGCCCAAGTGAAAGAAACACTCGCGCTGGAATACTTAAACATATGTGCCTTTCATGGTCTTCTACCCGCACACGAACACCCGACTCGCATCAGTGCCTGTCTGGACCATGTAATATTAAAAACAAGAAACCAATCCCAAACATTTGTTTTGGAGACCACGACCACGGATCACCATGCAGTACTCTTATGCTTGCAGCAAAAACATAAAAAACCCCTTGCCACGCAAGTACTTGCATAATTAATTACGAAAAACTGAGACAGGATTTGCTTACCACTGATTTTGATTCCATTATAGATGAGAAAAACCCGTGTCATTCAATGGACTGTTATATATCTACAATACAAACATGTATCGCTCGCAATTCAGTCACCAAACCGTTGTCTCGTCGCAAAAAAGTGCTGCAACCATGGGTCACTCCAGGACTGGTTAAATGTATTAGAAATAGGGACAAAATGCACATGAAATTAAAAAAAGATCCTGAAAATTATGTTCTAAAGATGACGTATTCTAGATATCGAAATTTTGTGCAAAAATTACTTGACAAACTAAAATCAAACTTCTATAAACTAGAACTTCAGAACTCAGGTAATGACAACAAAAAAATGTGGAAAACTATTAAAACGATAACCCACACCGCTAAAACAAATGCAAATTCAACTGAATTAATTGACACAACGAATCCCCAACAATCTATAAACAACATTAATAATTATTTTGCCACAATAGGTAAAACCTATGCTGAAAAAATTTCGAATAGAACTGAATATTATAGTAGATTCCCTCCCTCTCGTAGCTTAAGATCCTTTGTTTTAACTTCCACAGACACCACCGAAATTGAACGTATTATAGCCTGTATGAAAACTACTTCTTCTCCGGGCTGGGATATGATCCCATGTAAAGTGTTGAAAGAATGTAAATCTGTCCTCGCTCCCTCACTGGCCCTTATCTTTAATCACTGTATTACAAAGGGAGTATTCCCTAAGTCCCTAAAAAAATCTGTTATTATCCCAATCCACAAATCGGGAATTCGAGACTGTGTAAATAATTATAGGCCTATTTCAATATTACCCGTTATTTCAAAAATATTAGAGCGCGTAATGAATGTCAGATTGGTAAACTATCTAGAGAAATACAGACTTCTATCAGAAAGACAATACGGTTTCAGATCAGGTAGGTCAAGTGAGGATGCAGTGCACGATTTGACAAACTACATTTCCTCGAACTTAGATAATGGCAGCAAAGTTCTCGGTATCTTTATAGATTTGGCGAAGGCTTTCGACACGGTTTCGATCCCTCTTCTGTTAAGGAAGTTGGAGCTACTAGGAGTACGTGATATTCAACTAAAACTGTTTTCTGACTATCTTACAAACAGAACCCAGTGTACCAAAGTTCAAGAATGCCTCAGCTCTGAGATCACTATTGATTACGGTGTCCCACAAGGAAGCATATTAGGCCCTGTTCTCTTCTTAATTTACATCAACGATATCTTATTAAATACCTCTATAAAAGGGAAAATAATCTCGTACGCTGATGACACTGCACTACTGTATGCAGCGCCAAGTTGGACTCAGGCCCAGAATATGGCACAGGCTGATCTGAATCTTATGGCACAATACCTCTCGGCAAATTACCTTACCCTAAATACAGAAAAAACTAAATTTATTACTTTCACACTAAAAAAGCACACCCAACCCTCTAACTCATTCTCTTTAATATCTCATAGCTGCTCTACCCCTAGTCATAACTCATGTGTCTGCCCTCAATTAGGGAAAATACAACACATCAAATATCTTGGAATAGTTATCGATCAACACCTTAACTTCAAAGAGCACCTGCTTGTTCTGAATACTAGAATTAGAAAATTAATATTTTCATTTAAAAATTTAAGAAAAATTGCTGATCCCACATTAATTAAACAAATCTACGTATCTCTCTGTCAGTCAATCATAACATATGGAATAATAACATGGGGAGGAACTTTTAAAACAGCTCTTATACAAGTAGAGAGAGCACAAAGAGCAGTCCTAAAAGTTTCCACCTTCAGACATATACTCTTTCCCACTGACATTTTATACAAATCTTGTGATGTTCTCTCTGTTCGAAAACTTTTCGTTCTCCAAACTGTTCTAAAACAGCACACGCTTTCAATTCCTGACAATAAAATACTAAGAAAGCGAAGAAAGGATCTCATTTTCCCTACTCCTGTCACTAAGCTATCTTTTTCTCATCGTTTTAACAATTTCATTGGACCGACCGTATATAATAAAATTAATCGACTACTTAACATATATACCTTGAATAGGCGTGAAGTACAATCGGCTGTAACAATTTACTTAAAAAGTCTTACATACGAAGAAACAGAGAAACTTATAACAACAGTCTCCTGATTTCATATTCCCTCATTTTACTCACACACCCTCTCACATGCACTCACTCACAAACACATTACTCAAAGAGAGGCCACACCCTTTATACTTGGGTAACACTAATCTACTGCACTAACCTAAAAAATATATTTGGTCTTCTCCTACCCTTACATAGGTAGTGCTAAGACTTATGTATAGCTTCAATACTCTTTAGCTGTTTATGCTTAGTTTTGCTTACTAATCTCTATGTAATCAATATAGAAATAAAAAATGTTATTTGGCTAAATACAATAATTAAGTCTGTACGAAAGAGCACTGTGCCTGAGATACAGGTTAACACCTAGTTCAGGCGCAGTAGTGCATTCAAGTTGAAAATATTATACTTAGCTGTATTACTAGCTGTACCAATGTAATTTTAATTTTGTGTTTGAGTCAATAAAGTATATTATTATTATTATTATTGGTTTTAAAATTAATTCTCTCTCCACTAGGGAGGTAAATAATTATCACTACTGCGGGCTTGTGGCCAAACAATAGTGAAGTTTGTTAGGAATTAAGAGGAATTTGATGATGATAAAAATTTGCGAACAATCCGGCACGTATTGAGGATGACTGCTTTTTGTAAGAGTATGTATGTGAGTGGATGAATGCCTAGTGTAGTGAGACTGCTGCGGAGTGTGGTGGGGATGACGCCCGTTGAAGATAACACTATGGGGAACAGTTTTCACTGTGTCCACCTGCCACTGTGTTTTAATTTCAATAGATAGGTCTACATATTTTGTGATTTTTTGTGAGTGTGTTGATGTAAGGTTGTGTGTATTAGGCACTGCAATATCTATTAGGTATACTGTTTTGTTTAGTTTATCTAGGAGTGTAATGTCAGGTCTATTATAGTGTATTGTACGGTCTGTGATTATTGTACGATCCAGTACAGTTTGTGTGTGGTTGAATCAAGTACGGTATGGGGTGTGTATTTATAATAGGCAGATTTTTCTTGTATGAGTTTATGTTTGAATGCAAGGTATTGATGTATAATGGCTGCGACCTGGTCGTGGCGGTGCTTGTAGTCTGTTTGTGTGATGGATGAACATGCACCAGTAATGTGTTGTATCGTTTCTGAGCTACGATGACAGTGTCGGCATAAGTCTGATGACATGGATGAATCTTTAATTATATGCTTTCTGTAATTTTTGGTATCTATCACCTGGTCTTGAATGGAAACCATGAAGCCTTCTGTTTCCGGAAATAGATCCCCTATTTTGAGCCACATGTTGGATGCCACTTTATCGACGTGTGGGTTAACGAGATCAAGGCGATGCCTGCCGTGTAAGGATTTTTGTGCCCATGTATCTATTTTTTGTTCTGTCGTAGTAATAGTTTCAGCTTTTAGTGTATTAGGATCAGCCAGATTAAGAGGTGTGAGTTTAATATCCGCTTTAACAACAGCACTATGAAGAGGGGATCTTGGTGTTTGTGTATGAAAGAATGAACGTAATGTGGAGATAAGCTTATTGTGTAGGTTTTTGATGTCTATGATACCTCTACCACCTTCGTGTTTCGGGAGTGTAAGCCGTTGGAAACAGGATCTTGGGTGATGTTTCCGATATTTAGTCAAATGTGTATTGATAATGCGTTGCAGCTTTACAAGATCAGACTGTGACCAGAAGATGACACCGAACGAATAAGTCAGAATTGGTATTGCAAACGAGTTAATGGCTTTTACAGTATTACGAGAGTTAAGTTGCGTATTGAGTATGCTGTGAAGTCGTTGTTTAAATTTTTGAGTGAGTATGATCTTCGTTTCTGTGTGGTGTATTTGTTTAGTTTGTTGATAACCTAGGTATTTGTATCCCTCTACTTCATCTACAGGTTCTATTTGCTGTCCATTTGTGAGTTGATAATAAGTATTTTGTTCTATTTTTCCGCGGTTAATAGATTGTATTTTGCACTTATCAATTCCAAACTCCATCTTGATATGTGATGAGAATTTTTCAGTGATAGCTACCAGTGTACTGATTTCAGTTTTATTTGTACCGTACAGTTTTATATCGTCCATGTAAAGCAAATGTGAAAGTGTGTGGTGCGAATTGTCGTACTTTATTTTGAAACCCTTGTTACTGCTGTTAAGAAGATAGGATAGCGGGTTTATTGCAAGGCAAAACCAGACTGGGCTCAAAGAATCTCCTTGAAATATTCCTCTACGAATCGGTATGGAGTCTATTTCTATACTGGTAGCATTAAGGTAGAGTTTCAATGTTGTGTTCCAATGTTGCATAGTTATTGTGAGGAAATTGACTATAGTTGGATGGATTTTATATAATTTAAGGATTTGTATGAGCCACGAATGCGGTACTGAGTCGAAAGCTTTAGTGTAGTCTATGAACATTGTGTATAAATTTCTCTTTTTTCGATAAGCCTGATTTGATACAACTGCGTCTATTGTTAATTGCTCTTTGCAGCCTTGACTCTGTTTTCGGCATCCTTTCTGTTGTTCAGCAAAAATATTGTTGGTGTCTGCATGTTGGTATACGAGATGGTTAATACTAGATGTAATGATTTTGTAAATATTTTGTAAACACGTTATTGGTCTATATTTAGATGGATTAGCTGTATCTGTAGGGTCTTTTGGGATCATGTAGGTAGTCCCTTGTACTATATAATCAGGCACCATTTCGGGGTGGTTTATGAACATGTTGACATGTTTTAGTAGTATTTCGTGGGTACTAGTTAGTTTTTTGTACCAGTAGTTGTGAATGCCGTCAGAACCTGCAGCTTTCCAGTTGTGTGTTTTTTTATAACGTTTTTAAGAATGTCAATAGTAATTTCGCTGAAGTCCATTTCTGGTACACATTTAAATAATTCGCTTTCAGGATCCATCCAGTTGTCATAGTCATGGTTAACAGGATTTGACCATATATTGCTCCAAAATTCTTGTAAATGTGTTGGCTCTGGTGGTTGTGTATTAGACGATGTTTGATTCATTAATTTAGTAGTCAGATTTCGATAGAATTGTTTTTCATTATGTTTGAAATTGTTGTTCTGTTTTTTCCTTAATGTTGTTTGTTTATATCTGCGCATGCGACTTGAAAGTGCATTAAGTTTTTGTTTCAGGGTGTCTAAAAAATGATCCAATTCTGTGTTTTCTGGTTCATATTGCGCATGAATTTTGTGGTTTGTAAGAATTTTGTGGACATGTATTTTCAGATTTAGACTAGTGTTTCCTCTCATATATTCAGTTAGCCGACCTATTTTGATTCGTAATTCATCAATTCTTTTCTGCAGTCGCATTTGCCATGCAGGTTGTCTAAAGGTGTCGTTTGAATTTGATGATGGTGATGTATGTATTTTCTGTTTAGTGTAAGTTGCAACTGTATAAGCCGCACAATAAATTATTGTTTGGCAAGTATGAAATTCTGTATCAGACTTTATGTATTTTGGAATTATCGTTATATTAATGTGATTAACAATGTTTGTCAATAATTTGGATGATTTTTGTTTTAATAATCTAGGTCTAGTAGTTGGGTCAGTGTCTTTAAATTGTTCAAAGCTGTCTGTGAATATACTTTCTAGTTCATGAATTATTTCTTCTGATAGTACAGGTACAGTACACAGTAGAGGCTGATGGGAATTACCGTCTTGGGATGCGGCATTTTCTGATTCTTCAGTGGTGTTTGGAGTTGTCGATACGTGATTGAATAATGTATTATTATAGTCAGAATTAGTTACTGGAGCCGGTTCAAGATTGACCTCCATGGCTACTTGGTCTCTAATCGCAAGCAGTTTTTCATTGGTTAATAGTCTGTTGTTTACAATTATACGGCGTTGGTCAGATATTCTTTGTTCGGTTAGGTGTGATAAGTGTGGGTACGGCAACAAAAGCAGCGTGTAGCATTGGTCGATATCCTGTAATGTTCGTTTCCAGGTTTGTTACTCTAAAATAATGGTACATAATAGTCTCGTTAAGATCACTTGTCCAAGTCATACGTCGTCCACTAGTGTTGCGTGCTTCTTGTGTATTATTAAGTAAATGTATTGTATTAGTATTAGGTTGTGTTGACTCTAATTGTGCTGAGACTTCATCTCTTATAGAATCTAAGACTGTTTGGGATAGTAAATTGTTTCTTGTGATAGTTCTTCGTTGATCGCTAATTCTTTGTCTTGAGACTTTGATGTGTGGGAATTGTGTTGTGAAGAGTTTATGAAGTGTATCAAGGAATCCTCTAGGATTTGCTTCTAAATTGGAAAGAATGAGGTAATTGCGCCATATGAATTCGTTCATATCTCGAGTCCATTTAATTCGGGCGCATCGTGAATCAGAAGCGGGCACATGTTTATCAGCGAATGCCTCATGTGCAACGTCTTCTGACAATGGAGGTGCAGATGATGTTGAGTTTAATGAATGGCAGGGTGATTGTGGATGATATGAACTGCCAGATGATAATGAAAGTGATGGAGAATTCGGTGGATGAATGTTGTCGGCTGTAGTATTTTCAGGATAGTCCCCGACGAGTGCCCGCCTGCTCAGCTCCTCGCCGCCGATGGTTCGTATGCTGTGACACCCAGCATCGGCTCCAGGTGTGCCCCGACGATCTCCGGGAAGCGGCCCTAAACGTTTCTTCCTTGCACGTGTTTCCATTTTACCTAAACACCATTTCCTTGTTGGCCGTGTAAGTTTTGACTGTACACTGTCCGCCCCCCACGTGAGCATAGATGGTCAGCTCGGACGTAAGGTTGGGTTTTGGGGATTATAATGCTTCGAATGGAGAGAATGGATGAAAGTCGATTGACGAAAGAGATTTACATGGGTGATGTAATGGGCCGGGTGAGTAGAGGTCGCCCCAGAAGCACATATACAGACCAGATTGGTGATGTCCTGGCCGAAGGTGGCGTGAAAAGTACTCGAAACCGGAGGTCATCTATGAAAAGTTGTATGAATGTAGATGAAGCGAAAGGGGTATGTCAGGACCGTGACAAATGGAGATCTGTAATCTCTGCCTACCCCTCTGGGAGACAGGCGTGAAGTGTATGTATGTATGTATGAATGAATGGAATATAAATCTATACGTATCAAAATCCTGAGTGGTTCTTTTACCAACGCCCAACACAAACCCTTGTCTCTAGAAAGCTGAAATTCTGCACAGGGTCGCTTTATATTATGTTTACACGAGATAAGAAAGAATTTTACAAAATTATACACCTAAGGGGGAAAAGGGGGTTCGAATTTATTACGAGAAAATTTTAGTTTCGAGTTATGGTTCTAAAACGTAACGTTTTATAGAAATGTATACTATGCGAATTAAATCGCGGGGTCTCCATTAGTCTTAAAAAAATACGCCTTTTAATCCCAAAGCGTGGTAGACAGAGGCACTTGCTAAAGCAGTTTCATCACGGTGTTGTCCTGGTCATCCTATAAGATTCTTAAAGATTCTCAGCATGATCAATTGCACCAGCCGTTAAAATATTCACATCCAATACAGTAGCACCTCTTAGTTGGTAAGGAAATACTGTAGGAAGCTTAAGGCTACTGCTTCTACACCCAACCGGGTGGAAATAACTTTTCAGGAGGCCCATGTTTTTTTCGTTTCTAGGCATTGATCCCGAACAAAAGTCACTCTGCAGAAACAGTCTAGGCTATTACCAGTAAAGGCGATGGCTGTTGGGGTAAATAAGTTGTCGAGTAGAGACCGCGTCTCGGCAAACGCAGTGTAGGACACCTAAGGTGAACTGATGATTTGTTCAAGATGGCCGGCAGAAGCTGGACGCGAGAAGCCGAAAACAAAACACAATGGCGTGCAACTATAATGGCCTATATCGAGTAGTAAACGACCTTCGGCTTCTTAAGGTATTTCCGTAATATCTTGTTTACCGTGAGGAAGTGCTGATCTCTGCCGAGATTGGATTCATACCGTCTGCATCAACATTTGTCTTAACGAACTATTATTGTAGTTAATTAACAAGGCTAAATTGATACCGGTTCATTGATTCGCCGCCATAGCTATGTGTCTCAACAAACAGGTAATTTTCATGGAATTTGCACAGTATACTGATCTGGGATGTAAACACATCAAAAGTGTCTAGGGATCAAGAACATTTTTAGCTCTAAAAAATCTAATTTATTTAAATCGAATCTAATCTTCTGGATTGGTTTCCTACCTTATTGCCAGTATCAATGACTTATCACCACATTTTGAATAAATTATGAATGAATCATCTGTGATGAATCATCTGAGAGCATCTGTGGTCCAGTTGGTCGGACCCTTGACTTGTAACCGGGAGGTCCCGGGTTCGAGTCCGGCTACTGGACGTGTACCAATGGGACTCTTTTTCAGAGCCAATGTACGCAAGGCAACGCTCGTACGGTGAAGGACAACATCGTGATGAAACCCGCACACCACAAGGTGTGTGAACCCTATTAACGGCGATGGGCTCACCCCCTGTCACGTTGGGTTAAATACGCTTGGTGAACCGTGGATATTTGCTTTAGCAAGTGCCTCTGCCTACCCCTCTTTGGGATTAAAGGCGTGAAGTGTATTTATTTATTATTTTATTTTGAATAAATTATGAATGAATTCAGTTTTTGTAAACTATATTCTTGATTGCAATCTTCTAAAATGTACTTGATCCCTAGACACTTTTGATGTGTGTGGCATGTCGTAAGAGCCGACTATGGGATCTGGAGAACTATAGGTTTATTCAAGCTATGAGTCCCCAACTTGAGTTGTAACTGACGGCCCATATTGACATTCTTAGTGTCTTATACTCAATACTCAATAAGTTTATTGCGTTCTACAATGGTAGGTATAAAAGGTGTTCGGCCCTGTAGACCCGGGCGAAGAATAGGGCTACGGCGACTCTCCTGCCTGTCGTAAGAGGCGACTAAAGGGAAGAAATAGGGGTTGTAGGTCACCCGGGTAGGGGCCTGGATGACCTACCTAGAACAACCCCTGAGGAGAGACGGCAGCGAGGTGTGGTCCCCTCCTGCC
>SJJU01070524.1:0-26711 GCA_012932125.1 Conopomorpha cramerella
ATAAAAATAAGTACACTTCACGCCTTTTAATCCCAAAGCGGGGTAGGCAGAGGCACTTGCTTAATAAGCAAATGCGCACGGTTCACCAAGCGTATTTAACCCAACGTGACAGGGGGTGAGCCCATCGCCGTTATAGGGTTCACACACCTGGTGGCGGGTTTCATCACGATGTTGTCCTTCACCGTACGAGCGTTGCGTTGCGTACATAGGCTCTGAAAAAGAGTCCCATGGGTACACGTCCAGTAGCCGGACTCGAACCCGGGACCTCCCGGTTACAAGTCAAGTGTCCGACCAACTGGACCACAGACGCTCGCAACAACAAAACAACAAAAATGTGTCAATTTTACTGTCCTTCCATGTGTTACTGAAATGAGAAGTTCTTTTATTGAAGTTTAATTTGGTAGATCCGTCCATCACTTCCAGTTCTCGAAGAAACATGGTTTTAGTGATTTTTAAATTTAAACCCCTCGGGCAAGGGGCACTGATGATACGCGCAAGATGGCTGGCAGAAGCTGGATGCGAGAAGCCGAAAACAGATCACAGTCGCGTGCAAATGGAGAGGCCTATGTCCAGCATTGGGCAAGTATGGGCTGATGATGATGAAACCTTAATGGTTATAGTTAAAAATAGTACAATCAGGGGTGGGTCTCACTGTAACCATTACCCATTACAATGCTACTGAGACTTCATGTTCTCTTCAAATCAGTCTCGCTATAACCATTGATGCCTAGATATGTCAAAAATATTAAAAAAGCCCACAGCGGTTTACGCAAGTTGAAACCTAAACGGAATTTTGTATCAGTATTAACGTCAATGATATTTCTCAGTGGTAAAAGTGAGACCTACCCGTTGTGGTATTACCAAAAACGGTTATTCTCAGTGGTAATATTTAGACCCAATCCTTGGGTGTATCCCACTATTTCCATTGCAATTTGCGTAGCCATAGCAATAACAATAAAAATAGTTTGATACACCCGCATTCTTCCCCATCGCGACTGATGTGTCTGAAACGAAGTATCGGAGAGATCAATCTTACAGCATATTAAGAAATACATATCATAGTGTCGGTTGAAAACAACAACGTACACTTAAATAATGTAGGTAAATTTAAATAAAATACTTATATGGTCACATAAAGTGATAATTGTTTATTGAACAAATATAACTCTAGTACGTTTGAAATATTTACAAAATCCTTACGTTTTATAACACCTTAATGTCAACATACCCTGTTCACTTTTCAAACGTTGTTTCTTTAACACAAAAAATAATAATTCTGCCGTTTTAACAATAACATTCAACAATCCATCAGAATCCAAGACATTCCGTGAAAAACAAAAGGAGTTTAATGAGTAAGTATTAGTATAGTTCAGCACAGTGAGTATTATTGGTTACTGTTTTTGTTTTTAAAACCGAAAATATTTCTTATTATAACCTCTAAGGCTCGTATTAATTAATCAATCGTAACTTTAATCGAATATCGCCCAAGTAACTTAGAGCTCAAAATAAAATGTTAGTATCTGAGTAGGTAAATATAATGGGTACCACGTGGTCCGAAACTAAACCACGTTATTTTCTTCTAGGAATCGCCTCACGCCGTATTTTGATTTTTTGACAGTAAATAGACCAGAGAAGGGTTACTGGAAGGAAATTATACCTACAAATGAGCCCAGCGTTTGTGGTTCGGCCGAGACTTTACGAACGGTTACAAGAGTCTTGGCATGCCAAGTGCGTTCGTTATTAATACGGCTCAAAACAACGTACATGAATGGCACTTTACTGTCACCGAAAGGTTTATCTTTCTCTTAAAGGGAATTTGCATCAGTTATTTCACAGATTTTCATCCAACTTTCATTCTTGTCCCATTCTCAAAACAAAACATGACGTTAGTGACAGCTGTAGGAACGAAAATCTGTCAAATAAACGTCAGAAAAAATCCTAGTTGAAATATTTTCAGCTCTTTAGTACAGATTACATCTTTCGAAAGAGTATAAATAAGACAAATATTTCATAGTGCTGTTTTAGAAGGGGAAACAAATAATACCCTTTGTGCTTACAACAAGATGTTCGTTACAACATATTGAAAAGAGAATTATAGGGCGTGGGTTCTAATGTAGAATACAATACAACTATATCTCCGTGAATTTATCTACTACACTAATAACACAGTTCACTGAATTTCAACAAGCGAATTCCAACCCCGACACATAACGCCGAGTTTTCTAAAACATTAGGTACTTATTTACATTACTATAGGCATTTTATCTCCAAATATATGGCAGATCTAACTTTATTTCCAAAAGGCATTGTAGGTAACAGTTCTTGTTTTCTATACAAAAGTAAATAATATTATATTTTATAATACATGTACATGCTAATTTTATTTTTAAAAGCTATTTCATTTTTTAAATTTCATTAAAATGAACATTGCGAGGTGCAGTCAAGCTTCATTTAACAATAATTCTGGACAATAAACTCAGGTATTGAGCCCTTTCCTCGATTGCTACCAGCATATGAGGTTACTAGTTACCGCGGCGCTTATTTAGCGATTTAGAATAATCTGAATACTTAACTATCATTAAAAGCTTGACCACATGTTTTAAATCAATTTTTTAAAGCGTGCGTGATAAGGAACAAAAAAAAATTGGAAGACTGTGAGTGACTAATATTGGTGTGTCCAATAATGCTTTTTATAGTGCGATGAGAGAACAAAATACAATATTTTGATACAATTATCTCAATTTACATCTTACAACAAACATGCACAAGAAAACATGTTCGACTTGGGTCTACAGATCTTGTTACATGTTTTTATGTGCATATTTGTCCAGTGAATAGGTACGGTCCGTAAATATAACCCAACAAACATTAGGTGTCAATGGATAAACATTGAAAACTGAACGAGAGAGAACTTTATGGTACAGATAGATTAATAAGAGCTGGCACGTTTACAGTACGCTCGCTAATGCAATTTGACTATACAGCTTGTTTTTTATGCGTGTTACTAAGCAATAAGGTTTAGTGACACGCCTTGTTTGCCACGTGGCTGACATCGGAAAATGAAAACAAACACCCTGTATTTGTAATAAAGAAAAAAGAACCGACTTCATGTAAAAACATGACCTGTAAAATTTTACATACATGTGGTTTTCTCATAGATGCCATTATCGGAACTGAACCAAATTTATATGGTACCAAACGGGATGCACCAGCTTTCAATTAAAAAAAAAACATCCAAATCGGTTCATCCAGACGAAAGTGCTGAGGTAACAAACATAAAAAAATACAGACTAATTGACAAACTCCTCCTTTTTTGAAATCGGTTAAAAAGTGATAAGTCACGCCGCTTGTTTATTCACAGACAACAAATGTTTTAAGATTCCAACTCTTATTAATCGATCTGTATAAAACTTAACAAACATTAAATAGTTCATTAGCTCTAACAATACGGATGATTGGTGCAAATGACAAAAAAAAAACACCACCGACCCCGTGCTACAAAACGGGTTTAACCTTAGTCATCGTCTACACCATCGTGCCATCTCATTCTGACGTATACCAGATGACAGAAACAAATATGCTAGAGTTAGATGAGTACAAAAGACAAATTACTTTTTGTACACTTGAGAAAAAAAAAAGATATAATCTATGGACAATTACTAGGTACTTTTGAACTAGATACGAGAGGTAAGCAAGCCTCTAAATTAAACCAGGAACCGAGTGAAAATCTATAATTTTTCTCTCACTTGTACTTATGACTGACTTAAATAATGGTCTTGTGTTTAAGTACTATTTTTAATATAGCTATATGATTTGGATTGAAATTAATACATTAAAATTATAATTAATAGAACGCGCGTGTCTTACGCCGGCCTCTAGGTAGCTGGATATCATTGGCCAATATAGTTCGTGCATTTCATGAATGCGCGCGGGCCTTAGATGTGCGAGTTGTATATGAACACGCTAGTTGACAGTTCAAACAAACAAAACGGCCACACATACATCTAAGGCCCGCGCGCATTCATGAAATGCACGAATTATACCAGATTCAACGTGACATCAAACTACCATGTGTGGCCAGTTACCAGCTAGGACTCGATTTGAGAGTACCACGTTTCACTATATGTATTCATAACATACCTAACATCTCAATACGTAAACCTAAACCAATTCTTATTAAACATATTAAGCCTTATTCTTACGATATCTACTTATTATTATGTACCCAAATATATTCTATGCCGAACGCTAACGAGAATATTTTCAATGTTGAATATCACCCAACAAACTAAAAGATTATTTACGCAAAGATATACATGAGGAAAGGGGAAAGATAGCCACGCTTACAGAACCTGTTACCTTAGTATACATAGTAGACTTTTCTCGAAGCGCTGTCTCTTTCTATTGCGTGTGACAAAACAAGTTACTCGAGAAAAACATTCCCGCGCTTAAGATGAAATCTGAAATATCTGCAACGCCAGACGCAAGACTAGTGCACGCTATTGGCGGGTTGTCCCGCGAAACATCATTGTTATTGCCACTCTAACACAGGCAATAGAAAGAGACGGCGCTTCGAGACAGTCTACTGAGCTTCCATACTAAGTGTACTGAGAAATTCGACACCGTCATTCGGCAGCAATGTGTCAATATTTTTTTAAAGAAACGCGCATTGACATTTTATTAATAGTTTAAATCGGGTAACCGTGGTCACGTAACCACACGTCGAGCAAACAACTAAGGTAAGCTCAATGCTTATCTTTGGTTAATTACGCGCGGTAATACCCGGTTTAAACTATTTTTTATCAAACCCCGCGACACCCCCAACTGCTAGTAGCATCTAGGGTGCAGAACAAAACAGATAATAATTAAGAAAATAGCAAATAATTATTTAGGTCTTAATTCTTAATGTTAACACAACTTATAAAATAACGTAATTATTTCGTTTTCAATAATATTTACAAATGTGTATATGTCGACCTACGTATTACTTTACTATAACATCTTAACAATCCATGCAACTAACTTGACAATTGCAAAATCAACGAATAAGACGCAATATGCGCAAACGCCTGTACATACATGAGCGAGGACAAATCCAACATCAAAACTTACAAATTACTTGTATATTACATGGTAGGTACACTTTGAATTAACCTTTATATACCTACTTATATGGAAATGTAATAAATAACTTCTGTGAACACACTTCATGGAACTTCACTGGTTGGTATTATAAAAAAAATCAGGGGCCACAAAAAAAATTTGCTGTTTAAAATCTCTTCATATAGAGAAGAAAATGCGAAGTTGAATGCAGATGGCGCTGCATACGCTTGAAACCATTTTTTGAAACCATTATAAACAAGCCGTTTGACTACCATCCTGCCTGATGTTAAGCAGCGTTATGGTCAAATGAAATTTGAACCAATAAATGTGATGCAATATCTGTGAAATGAACTGGTAGGGACAGACGATTAACCAAACGTTATTTTTTTTGTCACGCGAAACTAGCGCCATTTGTTCAACATTTCTTCCTTTAAAAGAAAGTCAGTAGACGCAGAAGAGCAGAGATGCGAGTGTCATTTCCAAGTGCAAGCTATCGCAAGAATAGAATTCGAAATGAGATCAAGCAAAAAAAAAAAAAATTAACACATCGTCCAAGAGACTAAAGTACGAGATTTAGTTTATGGAAGATGGAAACTGAGATATAAAACTACTTGCACAAGTATGTAACTTGTAACCTCACACGCTCTTTTCAACTATGAAGTGTTTCTCTCTCTGTTTCAGTCAAAGTGACAGAAAAGGACAGACTGTTGTGATGTTAATTTAACAAGAGTGTTTTGCATTTCCATAGAGGTAGGTTTATCGATATAAAAATGTACGGCCCGGCCGCATCTGCCAATACTAAATCTAATAACAAGGCGTGTATTTCTGTTCCATTGTTCCAATTGGAAGCTGAGGTGTAGAGGTTGAACAAATCGATCTATTGAGGTATTTACTTACATTTAAGACAGTTTTTTAAACCATTATAAACAAGCGTTTGACCACTATCCTGCGAGATTTAGACAGTACTAGTTTCCTGCTTATTATTTTATGTCACGTCTTTCTTAAAGTGAATGCTAGGGGTGCATATCAGGTTCAATAAAACTGAATTTGGATTTTTTTATGTGTAGCTTAGTATTGTATTTATTAATTACATTATAGAAAAACAGGGCGGACGGCACTGCTTTTGAATGTGCAAGAAAATAGAACCGTCTAAATATTCCTTTACGTTTATGTGACTACAACAAACTTCAGCAAGAAAGACATATTCAATAAAACTGTGCGAACTAGGACGTAAACCATAAAACAGACCTCTATGAGGAAATAGGGACAAATTTGATAGAATAATTATTTATTAAGACAGTGGTGTATTTAAGCTGTAAGTATGTATATGTGAGCGAGATTAAGAACATTTTTGAAAACTAATCTTTTACATACCTAATAGATTTTGATTCTAATATCACTTGACTTATTGATTTATCATAATATGCTTACATTATGGCCAAAGTCTCAAACATATCTGAAAGGTAAGAACTACACAAATATGATGATGTTCCTAATCATGTTTTAGTAATATTACCAGAACTTTTAATAAATATTCACATTTCAAAAACTAGCCCATTTACGTTCCGGAAACTTGCTTTTTCACAGAAAAACTACTATTCATATTTGAATGAGGCTTTGTAAAAATATATTGGTACCCGGATTAGGATATAGGCTATATTTCATTCTCCATATCAACAATTCAACAGGAAATGTATACCCATTAACATTTCGGTAGACCTCAACTTACAAACAAGTTTGAGAATTCGGCTGTTGCAGTCACAAATCAACAACGAACGCACATGCGTAAAAAACAAACCAATTGTCTATGTTAAACAGAAATTCATTCGACACAAATTAATTAATGTAAATGAAAAATAAAAAACAAATTAAACTTACATCTAACATTTTCTCTCATCAATACCAAGTTGTTATTTTTTCACTACCTATGGTGTCTTGTATCATATCGGCGAGTGCCATGCCAGCATGACATTCCAGCTCTCCTGTCCTTCGCTCGCGATCAAATTATGCTTTTCGTTGAACAGCTTTACTTAATGGGTGAGTTGGTAAAAAATAATAATAGGGCAACTTAAAACTGTGCTTGTTCTTAGTCGGGTCTGTATATAGGTATTTTAGGTATGAATTCTATAAGTAATACATATTCCATCATGGATGATGAGTCGCAGTGCTGCTTCGTCAGTCGCCAGCGTAGACCCAGCTTGTTGTATAGGCGGCTATTCTCCCATTCCAGGAGTTTGTTTAGAGAGTGTTGAGTCTGGAATATAAATAGTTTTCTTTTAGAGGTACATCCATGTAAAAGGACCCCGAGCAATGATCTTAGAAACATTGTTGGGCTCGTCCATTTGAACAACTTTTACTATGGCGGTGATACGGGGAAATGAAAATTCCCTTTTCTTCAGTGTGAGTGAAAAAAAATAAATAATTAAAGAGATTGCTCTCCGCCACAATGATTCGTCAATTTGCTTATAATTTAGTAGTTACAAATAAATATATGCACAAGCTTCATTAACGTTCGTTTTGTTTGCGTACATATCATACATATATAGAAAGTGATATGTTTTGATGTAATTTGCATCATTAAGGTAGAAATGTTAAGTTGTGACAAGTAAAAAATGAACCTTAATGTCTAATGACAACCTTAGGGTGGTAGGTAGGATTTCTGGTCGACCCACCAAGTTACCAAGAGGGTAAAATACAGCTTTAACCAAGACTAGTCCTTAGATTCTGTTTAGGACAGACTTTGTACTAACTTAATCAGAATAATAGAAACGGCCGCCGGCCTAAAATAGTCATAAAATATGACGTTTCAAAACCTACATTTACTTTTACCCAAAAGCTAACATTGAGAAACATTTTATTTTGAATTATTTACGAAATACTTAATATTAATATACTTACTAAAAACAATATGTTTTTCGTAATTAATTATGTACTGAGTAGAGTCTGTCATAAAAATAATCTGTCATTGACCTAACGGAGGGTCTTGAGCTATGGTCCAATTTCCTCAAGGATAAAGTATGCGGATTATTACATTGTATAGTTGGGACCCAATAATCAACAACCGTGAAAATACAAGGATAAAGAGACACAGCTAAATATCAGTGGCGTGCCGTGAAATTTTCATCAGGGTAAGCTGTCTCCTATGAGTAGGTACATACGACACTAAAATAACATTAAGTAGGTACCAATTTTGTGCCAGACTACAAAATATTTCAATAGAAGATCACAACATCAATCAACAGCTGATTCAGGCGCTGTATGCCAGAAACAGAACTGAACAGATCGTTGTGGAATGTAGATGCCTTCCTCTTCCCAAAGCACTACATAATAACCTTATTCTGTCTAACTAAGTAAACACACTAAAAAAACAAGAAACTACCTCATAATACCTTGTGTTTGCTCCAAGTTCAAATAAAAACAATCCCGGCGAAATTCGTCCGCGACTCTGCACTTTTCACTCATATTTAGTTCAGAGAATCGACCCACATTTGTAAACAAACACTTTTACACACATCACTTTCACACCTTAGTCTCCATTTTTGTCTAATTTAATTATTCTATAAAATAAAGGCGCGAATGAACGTACATATCCTAAAACAATGCATACTCCAATATAAATAAACAAACAATACTTGCAATATGTCAACATGGCCGGCAACATCTCTCTCGCTCGCTCACACATACACTCTTTCTCTGTCGCACATATTTACGCACTGTCATAGCATTCTAGCCCTTATTATTCCAATAATGTATGAAAAAATGCGGAAGAAGCTGCGCTTACGCTGTGGCGTAAATTTCTCCATATTTTTCATAGTAACGCTCCGCGCTAATAGACCGAGGTGAAAGGGATGTATACAGAGAAAGAGAAAAAATAGGAAGCTTGAGGTCTAGCAGCTTCCCCGGGCTAGACGATGCAACGAAGCGGCAACGTCCCATGAATTTGTTTTCGTTGATGCGCTAAATACTATGTTTTGATTGGTTGAGGCGAAATTTGTGTTACCTATCGATGGAACGATGAGGCAACATTGCACGAATTTGTTTTCGTTGACACGCGGAAGAATAGATTAATGAGAGATTAGTGTTTTGATTTGTCTAGAACGAATTTGTGTTTTCGATGCACATTTTAAATAACCGAAAGTCTGTTATTGATAAATTGCCTAATTTACAGTACCTACGTGACGACTAAATGTGTTATAGATACCTAACTACGCTAATTGTTTTAGTCAATTTGCCAGGGTATGCAGAGCTTATTTGCTTCTATGGACGTACCGCCCCTGCTAAATATAGGCCAATAAACGTAACATTTTAAAACAACAAACAAACGTAGTAGGTAGTTGCCCGCTTGACAAACAAGATAATTTTTATCCGTCACATACGTAGGTAAACATTGATACGTTGGCAGATAAGAACCGTAGTGATTCATTCTGCCAATCCAATACCTACCTTACGTAGTAACTTGATACCGGCTAATGTAGGAAGGATCGAAAGCCGTGACGTAGTTAAGGTTAGGACAAACAAACGCGAACAGTCTGCGCCCGCGCACATTGACCGTGAAAAAAAAAAATACGTTTGACGGACGATCGGGTCAACGATTTGCACGTTTCAGAAATTTTAAATTGCTGATACCATTTCTCAAATCTGAGTACCACCAGTGGAACTACTGTTGTTTTTCATTACCGTGGTACAAATAATGGACTGGTTGTACTAAGGTATTATAACTGTGGTACTACTGACCACAGTCAATACAGTCAAAGGTACCACAGTGTAGCGTTGCAATTTTGTTTTGTGTTTCGTCTCTCTAACTACCTTAAGAGTTAGACTAAATTAATTATAATTAAAATGAATTGTATTCAAAGTTCAAGGAAGCAGTAACCACTAACCCTGAGGTCTGTATTTTCTCATTTTTGTTTTTAAAATAAACCACAACAGCCTTTGTAAACTGTGGTTTTATTTATTTTCTTTCTGCTCGGGCCCCCGGGTCTCACTATATAGGGGAACAGTTAGGAAGGAATGACCGTGGTTGTCATTTCATCACAGACTCGTAACTAGGGGAACAAGTCGTATATCGACAAACATTTTAAATGACACAATATAGGTTTGACGAGAAAAGAAAACACTTTAAGGTATTTTACTACCTGTGGTATTACGGTTAATTTATTACTACTACACCAGGGTTACTACTGGGGTAGTAGCACTGGTGGTACTACTGGGTATGCCACGGTATCAAAACGGATTCTTCATGAGGAAGGTTTATATGTTGTATAATACATGCATAATCCTACTAATATTATTAATGCGAAAGTTGAATGGATGGACCTTTGTCAAAAGTACGCAAAAAGTACTGGACTGATTTTAATGAAACTTGGCAGCACTGTAACTAGAATAACATAATATCATGTCGGGTCAACTAGTACAGTAGATAAACACCGATAACTCGTACGAAGACTGGGCGGGTCGCTAGTTGCTTTATACACTACCACTAACCAATTCCAGCTAACAAGAAAACGCTGGGCTTTCATAACAATTGTTTTGCGAACACATAAATCGTGAGACAGGCAAATTTCGCATGTCATCGAAATGTAACTATTCAATTGCATTGTTTGCATTCGTTTTATGCCACGTGACTAAATCGGACCATTCATATTTTTGTTATTCACAGTAAATACCCTTCAGGTAAAATATTTCACAAGTAGGTACATATCTTAGTTCACGAGATCGGGTCGCAATAAGCTAGTTTTTAGAAAAGGTATCGATTGTAGGTACTAGACTTGTTCCAATGAGTATCTTTTAAAGAGCCTATGTACATACTACGCTACGTAGCGATTTTACAGTGAAATAACACGCATGCCAAAGGGCGTATGGACTCTATTCGATAAGCTCATCGGCTATCACTCTGGGTTAAGTATGCTTGGTGAAACATGGGCTTTAAACACGGGATGAAATAGGCGTGAAGTGTATGGAATATGACACACGTACAAGATGGTACTTAAACCATGACCTATATCATGTAACTAAATATAGATTTTGTACATTACATTCCAATGACGCGATAAGTTATTTTTATCAGCAGTCTTGCAAATAATACACACATGTACCTACATGAAGCGAATCATGGACTATCACAGGTAGGTGGTACACAAATTTTCTATAAATACCTACGAAACTAAATGGATTATTGTTTTCATTATTGTTGTATTGTGAAATATTCCGTTTTAAATAAAGATGTGAGTAATACGTAGGTATAGGTACAAATATATAACAATTATAATATCTAGAAGAATCTTTTAATTTCCATTTGTTTAGTGTGAAAACGTTTTATTAAGGACGCCTTTCGGTAGACGTTGTACATCGCTGTTATAACATAAAAACTATCAGTCTACCCTAAAATGACGACAGTATAGAAATCTGAAATGAGCGTGAGGACAAAAAAAAGAGCGCGAACTGGACCAAAGTCCAGTGGTCGCAGTATTTACTTGCTATCGGAAGATTGCTGGTTCGGAACCTGTTGTACGTGTACCGGTGGGATTCTGTTTCATGGACGCATTGCAACGCTCATATGGTGAAGATCACCATCGTGATGAATCCCGCACACTAAGGTACGCACTACAACGGCTCACCTCGTCACGTTGGGTTTAACACGCTTGGTGAACCGTGGTCATTTGGAGAAAGCATCAGGAAGCCCTTCCCGCTTTAAGAAGGCGTGAAGAGTATTTTTTTTGTAGAAATTTTGACCTAGTTTCATCACATTTGTATTGCTGTGTAAATCTATACAGTCAAGGTCTAATAAGTTTAATATTGACGAGTTATCAATATTCTTATGTATCAAACTCCATGAATTGACGTGTTTTAAAACAAAATCCAAATATGGCGGAAATATTTTTGTTTATCAGCATTTGACTCAATATAGAAATAACTAAATACTATAGGTACAGTAGTTATAGGTACAGTAGTAGGTTACAGTTGGCTAAGAAACTGGTCTATCAGTTTTGATGACACTTCCTGTGTCACTAAAACACCAATAAGAAGGTGTTGCTATACTGTAGCAAGTAAAGAATTAACCTTAATGTCTAATGACATTAATATGAGTTTCAACTTTAGAGTGGTAAACTAAATTCTTGGCAAATTGTATACAGTCACAGTAGTATATACTCACTCTTTTACTAAGGCAAATGACCGGCCATAGAGAGCAGCCGAGGGTACAGCAACAACACACGCAGCCGCAGAATAACCACTTAACGTTCACGGGCAGAGTCTTCTTTAGCACACTATTGATCCTAGATATTGTGGCCTGGAATTCCTCCGGGGCCACACGCGACTGCAGCCCACAGGGAAACTCTGAATTGAATCTGTTGCTTAACCCAAATCTGGAATTTGTAAAGGGTTTTTGATTAGCTGACGCGCAGAGTTGGTAACAAAACAAAAGGGATGTATGTCCATCCCATGATAGGATGTGGAGTCAAGAAAATCGTGTGTGTGTGTTAAAGAGGCAAAAGTAAGTAGACACACACTTTCTCAGATATGGCAGCAGGCCTAGCACGCGCGTCAAGAAAGACACGACATAGAAAAAATAAGCATTGTGATTGGCCTTTATGTCACGATTCGTGCCACGACACAGCTTGTTTCAACAAATTGTAGCGCATATGTCTTGTCACTTGTTTCTTGCAGCGCTGTGCTAGTGGGGCAGGTACGCCGAGAGGCACGTGCAGCTCGTTTGGGCCCTTTAACACGGTAACAACACAGAAGCACCAGAGCTATACAACAATTCGGGCCGTTTTCCATGTACATGGCAAGAATTTTGTCGTATCTGAGCATATAGTGTCTGCTGTAGACTATTTATTATATACTAGGGCTTTCAATTGGAAGGTTATAGAGAGTTTTAGAGAGAGGGCAACACTCATAAGACGAAGGTAAACATCTTGATGAAGCTCTTATACTGCAAGGTGTGTGAGCTCTAGGCCCACACCCAATCAGATTAATATTCTAAATACATTATCCAAGCAATGTACGCCATTGACTGTCAGATAAAAACAGCCTTGCCATGTTGAGTTCTTTATTGAGGAAAATAATGTAAAGAACAAAATATGGTAATCAAAGTAAATCTATTGTTGCAAAAAATATTAGTGTTATTAAGGAATCAGGTGAACTTGAACCTAAACATAAATTATTGCAACCTTTATTTTCCCAACCACATAAGTCAAAGACATACTTAGACTCATTAGTTATTTAAAAAAAAAGTTACATATACTTTCACCAAGGATGCCCTCAGGCAAGGTGGACTGATGATTTATGCAAGATGGCAGGCAGAAACTGGATGCGAGAAGCCGAAAACAGATCACAGTGGCGTGCAATTGGAGAGGCCTATGTCAAGCAGTGGACAAGTATGGGCTGATGATGATGATGACTTTCACCAGCTTTTGAGACCTCACTAACAGTACACTAGTGCCATTCTAACTTTATATAAATACCATGGATGTAATCATCATCATCATCAGCCACATGACGTCCACTGCTGGAAGAGGGCCTCCCCTAATTATTTCCAAAATCATTTGGGGGGAAATATTTGCCACGCTTGACAGGCGGTTTTTGATTAGAATTAAAGTAACTTGTTTCAAACATCACCGATGCACATCTTGGCCATCTTTTAAAATTAATCTACCTCTGTAGTATGGTAGTATATATGTTATGACTAAAATACAGTTTTCCTTATTGATCAATGTGCAAACTGGAGTATATGAACCTACAAAGATGAAACAAAATACATTCAAATGACATACATTTTCTTCTCTTTCCAGTTGTTTAAACATTAACAGCATGTCATAGATGCCTACAAGTTAAAAATACTAAGGTCTGCAACTGTTGAATACAAAGTAAATATGTATAGACAGAAATCAAAGGACTAGGTCCCTTATTCTATTCTCCGCTCAAGCAACTCTTGTAATCACTATGGTTGAGTAACAAAAAGTACAGATTATTGTTTTAGTATATCTAAAATTAGTATGCTGTCATTATGAATCATGAATTACCTATTGTCAACACATAGGTATACATAATATGTAAGTAGTACAATAAATGATATGGTATGTCTATATTGTTCTGCAACTATTATTATCACACAAATATACATTTTAATAAAAAAAATATAAACTTGTGGCTCAAAGCAAGTACCTGGATGGATATTATATTCAAAAGTGTTCATTATTATTTAATGTTTTGTTAGATAGGTATTTATCTATTTACCCGACTCAATAAGTTGCATTGATAAGTACATACACAAAGAAAGGTAAAAGGACTTTGCACATTATGTTTGAATAGAATTCAAGTGTTCATATTTCTTATCTACATAACAAGGACTATCATTGAATCGGTTTTTATTCTATGCACGACAAAAAGCTGCATGGAAACTGTATCAAATTATGATGTTTTGGCCTCGCTTCAACAAATTCATGCAGCAAAAAAACTACTTCAATGACAAATAATAAAGGTGACAAAGAAAATTGCAGAGACTGATATTTTATTGAAAAACAACTTGTTTACCGTCCAGGCCTATAAATATTGAGTAGACAGGGTCTAAATCTGGTTAGGAATATCCAAACAAATAATGAATACTCACACTGTCATGTTTCCAGACCCCCTTACTTCTATTGGGTCAGGCACTAATGTCACATGTGTTTCTTCTATATTCTCTTCACTCTCCGCCGTTTCATCTGGATAAATTGCGTCAAAGTCTGCCATGATGTACTGTATCGAATCTCATCTATAACACATAACAAAGCACTGAAATATTCTTGTTTTTTATTATTCGATGAAAGCTGCATCAAAGTGACGTTTTCACAAAACACAGATGATCAGTGTTGTCACATGAAAGTAAAAAAATATCCCAAAAGTAATAAATTATCTGTGAACTCTCTTGTGTGTTTTTCTTTAGAATATGTTTATCAACCATGTCTATATTTATTTTTTAATCTTTAATAAACTATAATGAACTGATTCACAGAGAGGTACATGATCAATAGGCTTCACCACTTATGAGTTTTTTTTGTAGTATAATCTCAAGTACGCTCAAGAAGTTCTATATTTTATTACAGACAACATCGAATACATAGTAGTTCCATCGATAGCCACTAGATGTCGTTATTTCAATAGTGGAAATTCAAAAAATAAGGCAGAAGGTTCAATATTTTCTTGAATATACTTGTGGCTTAAAAGGGCCTGCCTGGGTAATAACGTGCTAGTAGTCACCGTGAGGTTTTAGTGGGTGTCAGTCGCCGTTGTCCCATAAATCCATAAAGGAGATGCCCCGTGATAAAAAAGGTCCTTATTAAAAGCATCCTCGACTCATGGTGGAGTCATCATTGATACCTAGTGGTCCAACGGAGTTTATCGAGAAGGTTGATGAAGGTACAATTGGACTGGCGGAACGATGCATTACGAACTGTAAAACTCTATGGAAAGGAACGGCCGTCCGGCTGTAGTACTTACCTATTACATATAAAACTAGCAAAACCGGCGAACTCCGTTTCGCCACCAGATGGGTTCGTTTCGTTTACCCGCTTTTCTGTTATTTTTTTTCCTGAATTTTCTTTGCTATAAACCTCACGGAGCCCGAGACCTTTCCAACGAATGCAAAACCGTGGAAATCGGTTCGTGCGTTCTGGAGTTATAGCTTCAGGGAGGAAAACCCGACTTATTTTTATAATATATTTTTATAATATAAAAATAAGATAGTAGATTAACAGGATTCATAAGGATCCATCGTCGTCGGGATCCCAAACCATAAAAGAAATTAATTTTAAAAGTATTAGTATAGGTACGAATATCCCATACAGACGATGCAGCGGAATGTGGAGAGCAAGATAAGAGCTACCTATTGGACTGTTGTGGAGCGACTTCAAGAAAGGTCGCGGACCGCAGCGCGTGGAGACAGTATAGAAATTATAGGTAGCTAAATAAATAGCATTGTTAACCCATATCATGATGGCCCCATCGCGCGATGGAGAAGCGCTGCACCCTCAGCCGTTTCCAAAAAAACAAATCTTACCCCCTTAGCAATAAACACGTTATCACTTATACAATGGTTATTACAGGTCTACAAGAACTGGTTATTCCGTATTTGACATACCACTGACAAGTTAAGTTGAGCTTTGTGTATTAAGGCCCTGAGTATATCTAATATATAAAATTCTCGTGTCACAGTTTTCGTTGCCATACTCCTCCGAAACGGCTTGACCGATTTTTACCAAATTTTATATGCGTATTGTAGGTCTGAGAATCGGCTACTATCTATTTTTTATGCATCTACCAGTTGTATTTCACCCAATAAACGGGGTACATAGGCAACTTAATATGGCAAAACGAATGTTTGCCGGGACAGCTAGTTAATATTATAAATGCGAAAGTAACTCTGTATGTCTGTTTTGCTATCACGCCGATACTACCGAACCGATTTAAATTAAATTTGGTATGCAGATAGGCAATCAGCCCCCCTAGCACAGCGCTCCAAGAAAGAAGTGACAAGACATAACGCATTGTGTGATTTTTTTAAACAAGTTGAGTCGCATTGAGCTTGACACAACAGCCAATCACAGTGCGTGTTTGTTCTATGTCGTGTCTTTCTTGACGCGCATGCTAGGCCTGCTGGACAAAATATGGACTGTGTGTCCTCACCTCAGAACAAAAACAACTACTTAGACTTGCAATCCTAAACTGACGTTTAGAATAAAACGAGACATGCAAGAGTGAAAGAGTAGGAGAAAATATCATCTGTCCCTTACTGCGTATCAGGGTAAATCTGGATCCATACTGTCTAATTAGTAGTAAAAGTGACAGTTTGGATCCAGAAGTACATGATTTTCCATACATTTTGGTGGTAAAAGGGATAGACTGAAGATGGTACTCGGCTTTCAGTATGAGGTCTAGTTAGGTATAATATATCTCTCCTATACAAGGTCATACAAAACATGTTAGCGAAACTCGAGAAAGGAACTCAGGCCATGGTACCCAACAACTTTTCCCAAGAAAACCCGAGATAAATACGAAAAAAAAATTAGAGGCAATCAGCTGATCGGCAAGTTTGTATAAAGTCTCAGACCAAAAACAACTAGACTTGCAATATGAAAAACGGAGCATGCAGGAGTGAAAGAGTAAGAAGAAATATCTTCAGTCCCTTACTGCGTACCAGGGTAAATCTGGATCCAAACTGTCAAATTAGTAGTAAAGGTGACAGTTTGGATCCAGAAGTACATAATTTTCCATATATTTTTGTGGAAAAGAGACAGACTGAAGGAGCGCGGCTGGCAAGTCTAGGTAAATATTATTTTTTTCATTTTGACATAGGATTCATTGGGAAAATTTGCTTGGTATCATGGGCTAAATGACTTTATCGAGTTTCACCAACGTTTTTGATTTAACGTTGTATTGTCCACTGCTGGATGAGGGCCTACTCCAATGATTTCCTTACCATTTGAGGGCAAATGACAATAATCATCACGCTTGGCAGGCGGATTGGCGATCGTAGTGGTTTTGTGGTTTAACTCAAATGGAGCGATGCTGCACGTCCTCTAGAGAGTACCCTCGGTCGCCACTTACTACCCCCAAGACGGGAAAAATTGGGCTGTGGAGGTGATACATGCATTCTATTCGCCGTCACCACACTACTTTATTAGTAGTACCAAGTAATGTATAATTTATTTTATTCAACTGTCCGTGTTTTAAATCTTACTAACTATTCGCTATGTATGTATGTCTGCCTTTAAAAGGATACATTATTAATTGGTACCTAAGTACTGGCTGATATCAAACGTGTACGAAAAAAGAACATTATTAATAGGGATACACACCTATGGGCATTTACCTAACCGACAAGAATTCTCCTATAACTGCCAATGTAATGAATTCATTTATACGCACCTTAAACTCACGTTCCTGCAATAAATAAACTATGTATTACCAACTATGCTTGTAATTGGGCAATTTCTTAAACATAATGGTAGAACAGGTCCACCTGAGCAGTGGGCCATGTGTGCGTGCGTGTGGGCATTTCATTATCAATAAGCGAGCGTATGTGTGTGCATCTGTGATAACGGGCAGCTGTGTGACCTAAAAAGCCTAGTCTAGACGGCACATTAGATCCTTTTCGGCGTATACTCGACTTACAATTTTATTACTGGTATAAAATAATCAATGGTTTATTGCATAATTATATTTTAACTATAAAATATAGTTAAATAGGCATCTACACTTTTGCAAGGCTAACTCGACCACGAACAGTGTCTACTGAGTGATACGGAAATGTCTTTAGAAACCGAAAGTTTCTAAACATTTCGCATGAAAAGTACAAAATATTTTTTAGTGTTTGTCAATCAGAAGAGCGAATTTTTGTATATGATTAGCCATGCAAAGTCAATAGAACCGCTGGTGCACAGCCGGGTTCTCTGATCACAACCGATTAATGAAGTTAAATAACGTCAAGTGTTGCTTAAATCTTTCCCACAGTGACAGTGAACGCCTATAGGCGTCATAACAATAAACAATCTATTGTGTTTATATTACTGGCCGACAATGTGTTAACTTTGTCATTCGGACGATCTCTCTCAGTGCTTAACTTTTTCTAGTTGACACATATTGGCTTTAACCCTTAATCAAACAAAGGCTAGTATATTGCCACTTGACCAACACATACTTTGAACCTTATTGAATGTCTTCACTGGAATTATCTAAAGATTTCAGAGAAGTCGCATCACAGAATGATCATATAAGGTATGTGACACTACAGGACACATACTTATTTAAACAGTAAACAATAATTTCACATTATACTTAAAAGATAGATTTTGTGATAAACATCACCCGAGTTTATGTGATGGAGTCGGTAATTAGAATAACAAACGTCAATAGAGTCCGAAATTCATCAGAAAAACATCAAACCATGTCTTATTAAGGGTTAACCGGGAATTTTGCGATTCTTTCCGTGCTTCGGACGACACGTTAAGCTGTGGATACTGGCTACTGTCTCGACAGTAGTCTTTAATCCGAGGTAGGGGCTGGTGATTTGGGCAAGATGCAGAAGCTCAGTGCGAGAATCCGAAAACAAATCACAGTGGCTTGCAATTAGAGAGACCTATGACCAGCAGCAGTGGACGAATATCGGCTGACGATGAGAGGCTTTCGGGTGGGTTAAATACCTCCAACAGTTAAGCTGACCATGCATGATCTTGGGGGTCGGACCGTCACCCCGGTAATACAGTCAAGAATAATTAATGAAGTACAGAATGGGTAAACTGTAGGCAGAACAGGCCTGGCTGATACCCGTACTACTTCAGCTAAACCCTAAGTTTTATTCTTAAAGTGATTTTGGAGGTGTCCTATCGTATAAGATTCCGTCTACCCCAATAAAGATTAGGAGGTATGCACGTATGTCATTGATCAATCAATAACAAGTCTTGGCTCAGTTAACTTAAAACAGTGTCAACCAAGAATACGACTGTATCGAATAATGCATTTTTCTTAGGGCCTGTAATAATACGCTAAGGCTCGACTGAGGTATAAAAGGGCATGCCTGGGCACCCCTGTCGCTACTGATTGAAGGCAAGCACCGCGCGCAACATGAAGGTATAGTGTCACATTATCACATAATATTCACGCCAAAATTTGTTGCCTAACTTTATTGCTTAGAAACCTAATACTAAAATCTTAATTTTAGAGTTCGTATATGAGTAACTCTAGCATTTTAGATTAGGCAGAGGTATTGGTCTACAAAGGAAATGGTTGTGAAGTCCTATGTTTAGTTACATGCATCGATGATAGGTAGCCGAACACAGCAGTACAGTAATTCAGAATAATATTGTACTTCAGCTTCGCTTTACACTTTCGGTGTAGGGTGTTGGGGTGGATGGAGGTAACCTCGATACTTAGAACTCTTGGGGTAGATTTCACTATTTACATGATGGCAATACTTATATGTATTTATCTCCTGTATAATGTATAGTGTACATTGTATAGTTTCTAAATTTCGCGTTTCTAGTCTAGTGGGACATAAACGTTTTTGTTTTCTAGAAAAGCCTCGGAGCTTTGTCCAGGATTAATGGTTAGAAATAGTTAAACGAAAAGGGGACACGGTGGGACAAATTCCTATTGCATTTTTAACTTTGCGGTAGATTTTTTTTTATTTAGTTTTTGTAATTAGTCTCATTATTCTAACGTGATTAAGGCCTATTAACCCTTTCGCGGACACAACACACCGTCGACGATGTAACAGTAAAACTTTTTTGTTTTAATTTTAGTGTCACCGAAAGTTACCCATATGGCCATATTCATGCAATGGTTGTAGGACTAGATTAGTAAACTTCTTGTAAAAAGTAAACCAAAATAGTCAAGTTCTACCTTCCTCCGCAGGTCTCAATAACCGCAGTTGTCTTGGCGTTGTGCGGAGCGGCGTACGCCGTGGTCCCGCTAGGTGTCGGCGTGGCGTCGCCGTACGGCTACGGACGGCCGCTGGGTCTGCCGGTCGCCGGCCCGCTCCTCGCTCGCCCCGCCCTGGCCGCGCCCGTAGTGAGGCCCGGTTTGGTGGCGGCGCCGGTCGATGACTACGACCCCAACCCACAGTATTCTTACTCGTATGACATCCAGGATGCTCTTACTGGTTAGTAAATATGCATTGTCGTAGGTATTCATGATGTTAAAACAGCGATACAGCCCTGCTTTTAAGAAAGGTCTCAAAAGTTTACGATTACGAAATACTCGAAATAGGAACACAAATATAAGTACGTCTCATTACGTAAAAACGACTGAAACTATTTAGTGAGCGATTAAAGTTTGGTGGTTCACGTTTTGGGGCTCGTTAATACCTTTCATGTACATATCATGTTAAAAAGGTTGTAGAATAAAGCATTAGTTTTTCTGTGTATAGTTGCGATCGGAAACAGACTTACCTCCAAAAACTGTATAATAAGTCACATAACCAAAATAATTTTGTTTAAGTAGGGTAAACCTACCTTATTTTTAAAGACCCCCTTATCGCGTAGCATAATAATGATTGTCCTATTTTGTAGTGTTTGAATATCCATGAACTATTAATATTGAAATTTGTAATATTTATATTTTACTTTAAAACATCCCAGGTGACTCCAAGAACCAACAAGAAACGCGATCCGGGGACGTAGTCCAGGGATCCTATTCTCTGGTGGAACCCGACGGCACCCGGCGTGTGGTGGAGTACACCGCTGACCCCCACAACGGTTTCAACGCCGTCGTCCACAAGGAGCCCATTGGCGGAGTGGTCAAGGCCGTCGCCGCCGGTCCCGCGTACCTTCATTAGATACCTGAACATGAGGACAGACTGTCATGGGAAAAATATTACAAAGGATGGTCTAAATATTGAAATATGACGATCTTTTAGCTTCACAACTGACGCTTAGGTGGAGACATTTTAGGTTACCACAACCTGTATATTCAATATTTTATCAAATCTCACTCATTTGGCGGGAAAATTATAAGTTTTTTTTTTAAGTCGAGTGTGATTGGAAATAAAGTTAAAAGCCCTAACTAACAGTCTGTCTGCATGATTCGATGATGTATATCTTTTCTGGATTCTTTTGTTATAATATAGCGAGAATAGTAGATATCCAGATGAGATGTTGCCATACGCTTCGACTTCGTGACCTGATTTAAACTAAGTGATTATTTAATATTTATTATTTGTGAACGTAACTGTTGATAATGGCGTGTTAAAGCTGAGGTAATAAATAAGAGGAACCCATTCCTGTGTTATTTATTTATTAGCCGTTTCCCGATGGTACCCGCAATTCGTGGGAATTTCGAGATAAAAACACCTTATTTGCCCAGGTGTGTGCAAACTAAGTGAAAATAGTTTGAGTCGTTTAAAGGTGAAGAGGTAACAAACATATACACTCACAAACTTTCGCTTTATATTATTGCGGTTCTAAAATACAGATACCGAAATTCAATATTTAGATTGAAATAATATTTAAGAAAATCTACCCTTAAGTGATATAATGTACTTACTATGTTTTCACCGATTTTCTATTCGTGTAAGGCAGACATTAGACGCTCATGCAAGCGTCATTCAATTCCATCAGTCATGATTTATGGAATGACTACTAATACTAATTCAAGCATCATTCACTATATTAGACGATAGGAAATCCGTCAATCACAATCATGACTGTGGTAAAACTGAGATCAAAACGTATCGTCTAATGTCTGCCTAAGTCCCGAAAACTTCATATATCCATAGAAAAGACATCAACGCGCTGACACTGCCAAATTAATTAATTTCTGTCAAATCACTAAAACAGACAAGCCTGCCCCGATTTAAGATTAAAAGGCGTGAAGTGTATTTATTGTGAATTTTAACTAAAACAGAGAAATTAATTTATTTCGACACTTTTGGGCCCATTATATCCCTGGCCATACCTTTGCTGGTATGTTGGTAATTTGAAGTTTAACAGTACTACATACATACTAATAGGTATGTAAAATTGTATGGCCAATAACTTTAGAGATCGTAGGTTAGGTAGTTTAGTATTTGTCCAAGACACGAGCGTAGTTTGGGTAACTTAATCATGTGCAGAATATTAATTCTGAACATTTTATTTACATCAACACTTGATGTAACTTCTTTCTTCTATTTCGCAGTCAAATATACCTTTATGAAATACCAAATATCTTCATGGTTCAAGGAAGCACGACGTTTTATTTTTATTAACTTTTACAAAATTGTTTAATCTACCTCTAGCAATTACCTTGACAGCAAAAAGTTTTGGTGTTACCAAGTTATTATTATTAATTGTCCAATGCACACCTACGTAATGCTATTCTTTCAACAAAAATAAAATCACAGAGTATTATCACTTGCCATTGAACTTCTGCGATTCGTCAAGGCCCCGTAAAAAATACTTATTTCCGAGTTATAAATGCTGCACGAGGTTTAAATACAATACACAACAATATATCGCTACGATTATAAAACTAAAAAAGCTTTAGCTTCTATGTTATACTTAAGTTATAAAACTAAATGTCAAAATCGTTCCTAAGGGTCAAGGTAGATTTCGGACTTTAAGTAGAGCCTTCGGTTTAGTTCACTAGTGATTAATCCTTGGGGATTTGTACCCCTGGGACGTTTCTACTGTAAAATAAGATTATTTGTACTCTTAGAACTCTCGTGTACTAGGAAAACAATCTCGGTCCTTCCCGGAGGATTCGGTGGATAGCAGCATGGGCTTTCAGCTGGTTCAGCAATGAGAGATTTCTTCATTAAAGAAAAATACTACTAGAGATAAGTCAATATTTCACAAATTGTTAAGAACAACGAAATGAATGTGAAGCGATGCCATATTAGAGATGCCACTAAAAATATCTCTCAATTCTGTAAATACAGACGCAAAAAACAGACACAAGAGGACGGTCATAGTTCATTACGATGGCCCTATTAAGAAAGTTGGATCTACAAAACGGAACATTTTCAGGAGAGACGATAGAAGTTAGTTTAGGATATTAAAACTAAACTACTTGTGGTACATACTTCAAATTTACAACAGCTTATAATCTTTGGTATCTTTACGTCATGTAGGATATACGTAATAGGTAAGTTTATAGATCTTAATATCGCCAATCTAACGGTGTACAAAAGTACATATTCCTATTGCACTACCGACATTTTTAATTGGGACGATCGATTAGCTTTTTTAGAATATATTTCTCATATGGCGAATAGGACTTCTGGGTAAGTGCAACCTTATATAATGTAATAATAATATATCATAAAGTTAAAACTGCCTCGGTATCGCAACATCAATCTATACATAGTATAAAAGGAGAGATTTAGAGGTAGAAATGCCTGGTTCGTGGTACAAATAGTACGTATGTAGTACAAACACATCATGTGATATACATGGAAATTTTATATATTAGATAGAGACAGAACACAATAGACTAGTCATTATAATTTTTCCATCCAATGTTATTCTAGTGTCATTTAATCTTTGGGCAATTCTGAGGTAGATTGACCATCAGTTAGAACTACAATATCTGTATATCCGACTAACTAAATAACTGTATTCAGGGGGGATAATAAATACATACATACATACACTTCACGCATGTCTCCCAGAGGGGTAGGCGGAGTCTACAGATCTCCATTTGTCACGGTCCTGACATACCCCTTTCGCTTCATCTACATTCATACATCTTTTCATACATGACCTTCGGTTTCGAGTACTTTTCACGCCACCTTCGGCCAGGACATCACCAATCTGGTCTGGATATGTCCTTCTGGGGCGACCTCTACTCACCCGGCCCATTACATCACTCATATAAATCTCTTTCGTCAATCGACTTTCATCCATTCTCTCCATATGCCCAAAACACCGAAGCATGCCCTTTTCAATCCTGGTCACTACGTCTTCCTTCAAACCGCAACTAATAAAAAATGTCAACGAAATGACTAACTTCAAGCAGTTCTATTTTTTTTGGTGGACATGTTACAGAAGTTTGAATAACTTACCCGAATAATAAAAAACGTACTCAAATGTAACTGACAGAAGTCACCCTGGATACCTACTAGGGGCCGCACAGTTCGGAGAGAGCTAACTTTTTACAACACTTAAAAATTATAATTGAAATAAACTATAAATAATTGGTCTGTTTCTAGACATAGAAGGAGCCTTTGATCGCACAAACTTCAATTGTATGACAAAGGCGCTAATCAAACACAAAGTTGAACCTACACTAGTGGTTTGGATAAAAAACATGCTAAGCAGCAGAGTCATCAAACTCTCGACCAATAATAGCGATACAGCACTGGTATCCAGAGGATGTCCGCAGGGAGGAGTCCTGTCTCCTCTGCTATGGAACCTAGTGGTGAACACTCTCATCAAAGAATTAAACGACAAAAACTTTTACACAATAGGCTATGCAGATGACCTCACAATCCTAATCAAAGGGAAGGTCACTAGCACTATCTTCGACGTATCCAACACAGCCCTACGGATTGTAGAAAGATGGTGCAACAATAATGAACTTTCGGTTAGTCCATCAAAGACAATAGCCGTACTATTCACACACAAACGAAACCTAGGAACTTTCAACCTGCCCAAATTCTACGGAAAAGAACTCCGGCTCTCAACAGAGGTGAAATACCTAGGTCTTACCCTAGACAACAAACTTAACTGGAGTAAACACATCACCAAACAAATAGACAAAGCCACTTCCATTCTCTGGAAATGCAGAAGAATGATTGGAAGGAAATGGGGTATATCCCCTCGGATCACACTATGGCTGTACAAAACTGTAATACTACCCACAGTAAGCTACGGGGCACTAGTATGGTGGCCCAAAACTGAACTCACCACAGTAGCGAATAAATTAGACAGACTCCAAAGAAAGGCCTGCATGGCCATCACTGGATGTATGAGATCAACTCCAACGGCTGCACTCCAAATGATATTGAACCTGCCGCCACTCAGCCTGGCAATCCAACGGGAGGCAACGGCATCTGCAGCTAGACTATACAATCTAAATCTACTAACTATTACTGATGTTCCACACATCAAAAATTATGACAGGCTCCTGGAAAAGGAACCAATGGCAAGAGCCCCAACAGACAAGGTGACCAGACAATATCTTTTCGATAAAAGATACAAAATTGAGCTACAAGAGACCCCGTGGGAAGGTCAGAACACCAAAGACCTAAGAATATTCACAGATGGGTCAAAAACAAAAACAGGCACAGGAGCGGGCACTTTCTCGGAAGACTTCCACATGAAGATTGCTACCCCGCTAGGCCAACTGAACTCTGTGTTTCAATCAGAATGCGTAGGCATAACAACGGCAGCAAGGGCGATCATGAGAAGGAAAGTACAACACCAACCTATCCGAATACTCTCGGATAGCAAGTCAGTACTCCAAGCTCTACAAAGTTACAGCACAACATCAAGCCTCATCCAAGAATGTCACCAAACATTAAATGAGGTAGGTAGACATAACAATGAAATAACACTCCAATGGATCAAAGGACACAGTGGATCCTTAGGCAATGATGCAGCAGACGAATTGGCCCGCAGAGGAGCTGAAACTACAGTTATCGGCCCTACACCGATAGTTCCCCTACCGTGGAGCTGGCTACAGGGTGTCATAGCAGAAGACACAAGAGACAAACAAGGTAAAGTATGGCACGACCTAACCACGTGCAGACAAACCAAATTAGCACTACCGCATATAAACAAACAATGGTCTAATAACATTATCAGGCTAAACAAAAAGCGACTAAGGCTTGTTGTCGGTATAACAACCGGCCACTCGCTATTAAATAAACATCTTTTTAATTTAGGACTTACAGACAGCCCACTGTGCAGAGCATGCATGGAGGCAGAGGAGACAGCAGAACACATCTTACTGGAGTGCCAGATTGTGGAAAAATACAGGGCGACTCATCTAGAACAGCGACGATCCCTGCAGGAGATCTTCAAGGACACAAAGGGTTTGTTACGGTTCCTCGAGGAGCTGGGGTGGTTGGAGTAGCGCCACCCAAATCACGCACAATAGGCGCACTGGACGTCGAGTTGCGGAAACGCCCCGTATCATCTACATCTACA
>SJJU01070526.1:0-14619 GCA_012932125.1 Conopomorpha cramerella
AGGTTTATGAAACAAAAATAAACCTTACCTTGTCGTACTGTGCTTCAAGAAATTGAATGGCAGCGTCTTCTTCTACACTCTTTTTCTTACGTGGCTTGTACAGTTGAATTTTCTTTTTATTCCCTTTCTTAGCCCTAGTCTCATTATCTTGTTTCATAGTGATTTTCTGTAATTTTAACCTTTTTTCATAAGAAAACAACACACGTGAACTGAGAGCATGTACACGACTGTCAATAATTAATGATGTATCGGACAATGTACGTCAATCTGAAACAATGCTGACAACATAATACAAATACGAGGGTAAGGCATGGCTACGCTAGCCATCAAAAGATCGAATAATTTGAACGAAATCTTCGAACACATGTTTGCGTTGCGATAGTTATTTACCGGTATCCATAAATAAAAATCACTAACATTACTGAGAATAGGCCATCACTATATGCTTTTTTTTTCAATGTGTTTGCTTCTCCAAGAGAGGGGGATCGTTTGAATTTTTATTTTATTTATCGCTAAAGACGATTATTTATTCTATAAGTTTAGTGTAAAATGACTGCAGAGAACGAGCGTGAAATATATCATAAATTGGAAGCAATGAAAGAGATTAGGTACCAATTTTTTATTTAATAAACCCAGTTCTTTCACACCTGTGGACTGGATCAATAATCACTTGACATGATTTTCTTCTCTAAAACACAGCATTTATCAAGTTAACTTGGTTCTAGTTTGTAAAATTCCCTTTCATTACAGTCACAGTAACAGTTCGGTGTATGCTATTATCAGTAATACTTAAAAATATTTTTTGGTCAAGGTTATGATATTATTGTTTGTTGGTGCAGGAACAAAACAATATCCCTGGAGCGGTTGAAGCGTAGCATCGTGAATGAGGTGCGCAGCGGCGACCAGGAGGGCCGCTGCCTGGCGCAGTACAAGCGGGAGATGGAGCTGCTGCAGCAGGAGAAGATGAGTCATGTTGAGGAACTCCGGCAAATCCATGCAGACATAAATGCTGTGAGATTATCTCAATATTTACTTAAAACACACCTTTTAAAAAACATTTAACTTATGTTAGCCTTTTAGTATCAGTAACTTTAAGAGAACAGAATATGTGATACATTACTTGCAGCAAACACCAAACAGTTATTAACTTTGAAATATTTTTTTTATGCTCATGATGATAAAAATACATCTAAATTTGTGTTTAATTCACTAGGTCCTTCAAACTTTGTATTTTTGTATTGTCTGAAACTAAAATTGTTTTTTATGAACTATATTTATTAACTTACTCTCACATTTTATGACAAACATAATTCCTGATTTTGATTCCGAAAAGCTTACAAACAAAAAAAATTTTTTTCTAATCAGTAGAACGTAACTGTGGTGTGAGTGGGCAAGTTTACATTATCTATTGTTAGTGACAGCTGTGCTCTCTCTCATTGTTTATTTTTACAAACTCGGTGCTCCGCATCGGAGCTGTTTGTATCACAGTTGGCTATTACAATGCTATTTATGACTCAATTTGTTGATAGTGGCTGCCGATGGGATCTATAAATACTATTATTTCAGTTTTCAAAGATTTTGAAAACTTTTTGTAAGATCTGTTAAGCCTGGAATTTAGTGAGGCTATGACCGACTGACTTACTATCTTACTGACTTATCTGACTAGATAATGTAAACTTGCCCATCCACACCACAGCATTCTACTGATTAGAAAAAAATATTTTTTTTTTGGAAGCTCTTTGGAATCAAAATCAGGAATGTTTGCAATAATGTTACAGTGCAAAATTTCAACTTTGTGAGGCATCTGCTTTAGCAATAATACATAATATTTTTATTACACATTACAGAATTTGATTATATTCTCTGATTGAAATTGTTACAAATGAAACATTTGCAAATTTCAGATGGAGACAGTAATAAAGCAAACAGAGGAGAGCATGTCCCGCAAGCTGTCGGCGGCGTCGCGGCTGCACGAGGACTACCGCCCGCTGAAGGCCGAGGTGGACCTGCTGCGGAGACAGTACCTCGGCCTGGACCGCCTCCCCGATCTGCACGAGGAGGAAGGAAGCCCCATTACGCCTGAGTGAGTCACTGTTTAAGTTTATCGAAAGAATTTAGCTACCATTTTTTGCTCCTAAATGTATGTACATGAGCATACTATATAATTGATCTGGCATGAGTCCAGAAGGATGACAAAGTAGTTGGTGCAGTAACATGACTAACAAATTGGTTATGTAAGTGAGAGGAGAGGTGACTATAAGAATTAAATTATAATGATATACATATTAAGTAGATATAAAAAAAATTAAAGCACATGTGGATAAGACAAAATCTGACCGGGACCCCCACAGGTTGGCAATGGTTCTGGTGAAAATCGCCCTAAGGTCTAAAAGCATATAAAGCAAGCATATGCATGGCTCCTAAGATTTACAACAAATTACCTAAGACCTTGAACAAGATGCAAAAATGTTTAGGTTCTTTTTAGCCTACTTTTGGAAAAATTATACTACACACATATTAGAAGAATTTTTCACTGATAAATCATTGTAATAAAACATTGTTAACAGTGTAATTAGAGGTTTTCTGACATGTGACTTATTGTGGTTCTAAGAAATGTCCATAGATGGCTATATGGCATATGGCACTACCAAGACAGGGTTGTCATTTCATAGTTTTATTTTCTGTTGACAATTCCGAAAATGAGTTTCGCCTTGAGATCATGTTTGATTAGCGCCACCAGTGAGAAGTTTTGGAACTACATTTGACACAATTAAAGCTGTCAGAAAACCTCTCATTAGAATGCAAATATTTAAAAAAAAGAATGTTTAGTGAGAGTGTTGTCGTGTCCCCGGCAGCCGGTTCCCGGCGCTGTCCCCGGCGCGGCCGCCGCCGCTGTTCCCGGCCGCGGCCCGCAAGCCGCCGCCGCCGCCCGCCTTCAGGTCGCCCGCCATACAACAAGATTTCCTATCTGTCTCGCTCAGGTTCGCCGCTTCTTACACTTTTGGTTCATTCAGTTTGTTACTCTCTACCTATACCTACCTATAAACCTCTCAGCCTCGTTGCAATACTCTTTATGCTCACTGACAAGTACATAATATTTGCACTACAATACCAGTTAGATAAAATAAAATGTGTAAGAAAATAAAGATATTGCAATGAGCGAGAGTAAATCCCAAAATTAAGTCATATTTATTTCATTTTTACTGATTATTTTGCAAAGCAAACTAGTGTTTCGTTGGTTTCACTTATAATTTTACCACTTTACCAATAAAAGGCTCCGATAATGCTTTTACATTGCAATTGATGTTGTGTTAGATGCATGTACTGTATGTAAATTGTAAGGAGCAATCCACGCCTCGCTCGTCTTGTCGCGGACTTGTTTCATAATTAATTATGACTACTGAGATGAATGAATGGTCACTATCTGCCCCCAGAGCAGTTCGATTCTCACCTTCGACATATTAAGCTTTACTGAAGAAATGAGGCAATTGCAAAATGCAATGCTCGTACGGTGAAGGACAACATCGTGATGAAACCCGCACACCACAAGGTGTGTGAACCCTATAACGGCGATGGGCTCACCCCCTGTCACGTTGGGTTAAATACGCTTGGTTAACCGCGGGTACTGCTTTAGCAACTGCCTCTGCCTACCCCTCTTTGGGATTAAAGGGGTGAAGTGTATTTTAAGTAATTAACTTCTGCAAAAAAAAAAGCGGGAGTTATTACTTACTCGTATTAGGATCATAGCAAATAGAATGTAATAGGTTACGGAAGTAAGTAGGATATGTTAGCTTCAGGTCAGATACAAATGTTCCCGGGATCCAAATATTATCATAAAGAGTAGATGATGCCTATGTAGACAGGACATCCTAATGTGTTTAGCCATTTCCGAATGACCATAAATAGGCAGTGGCGTGCACTGGCTTTTACAACAAGGTAGGCAGTTATCCCCACGAATTGACACATATATGTATATTGGTAACTTGTCTTTACGAAATATACCTACATATCTACTCACCCACAAAACACAGGATCTTCGTAAGCCTATGTCGTGAGTAAAACAAAAAAAAGATCTAGCAACAACTATTATTAGGTCGGGAAGCCAAAATACTAAGGTAGGCAGTGTCTTTTTGTCTGTATGGTGTGCACGTCACTGTAAATAGGGCTAATAAAATCAAGTCCAAATATCCCCGACGAAATATAATACAAATACGATTATAAGGAGGGGTTGTATGTGAAACTAAAAAATAAATAAATAAATACACTTCACGCCTTTAATCCCAAAGAGGGGTAGACAGAAATAATTGAAACTAGTACGGTTATAAATATTAGGTGAGATGTTATGAATGGAGACAGGATATATCCAGTGTATAAAAGTATTCAATGATTCCTAAAGTCTTTTCTTTTTTAATTTGACAGTTCCTAAGCGTTCAATATTATACATTATTCCTTCCTAAACTGATAATTGAAAACTGTTCAGTTAAAGATCTTCATCTCGTAAAATATACTCTAACTTGATTGCAACAGAGTGCAAAATTGTCTGAATGGGAACTGTCGAATAAAAAAATTGAATTTAGTATGTAAGTGTAGATCATTTTTAGACATTATAACTCAATTTGGTTCACCGGGTGAAAGGTAAGCTCGAGCTTGTCTTTGATTATTATTCGCGCCTATATACCAGGTGAACAATATTGAGTGTAGTCAAGTCCCTGGTATACAAATATGATTTATAAAGTGGAGTTGTGTGTGTGTGTGGCGGGTCGCAGACAGCAGCCGCCGCCGATGAAGTCGTGTCTGTCGTGCCACCAACAGATCCACCGCAACGCGCCCATCTGCCCGCTCTGCAAGGCCAAGAGCCGCTCGCGCAACCCCAAGAAGCCCAAGAAGAAATAACCGCACAACGTCAACTGACAACCTACATTTATCATTTTGTAATGTTTATTTATTTCGCCGTAAGATGGCGCTGAAGTATACTGATGATTATACTGATTTTGAGTTGATGTCGTGTTTTGTACGTTTACCGCGGTATTCGTTAAGTTGAACAGCTGTAGTACAGTCACGTACATAGAGATGTATGCACTTAGTAACATTTCAAAGGCTAGTATAAAACAAAGTCGCCTCTCGCTGTCTGTCCCTACGTATGCTTAGTAGTTTATCTTTAAAACTAGGCAATGGATTTTGATGCGGTTCACTTTAGTAGATAGAGATAGCGAATGATTCTTGAGGAAGGTTTATATATATATATATATAAATCAATGCCACTTTTCGTTGTAATGTTATAACTCCGGAACGGGTGGACCGATTTCGCTAATTCTTCCTTTGTTGTGCTTATCAGGGACAGCAGAAGGTTCTTATGAAAGAAAAAAATGACATCCACTGCTGGGCATAGTGTGCACGCCACTGCCAAGTGCATACATGTTTATACACGTGACAGTACACTGCTAGTGGAGGTCTCAAAAGCTGGTCAATGTACGCTGAATACGGACAAACTGCTCTGAGCTAGTGTTGCTGAAAAATCGATAGTATCGATTGTACTATCGAGCGGGTACATGTTTTTTTAACTATCGTAGACAATCGATATTCACCTATCGAGCGGCAACACTAGTCTGAGCCCCTGATACGTCAACTAATTAGTCAACGTTTTAATCTTTTTTTATGAATACGGCGGTTATTATTAAAAGACAGTTTTGGTTTCGAGTCGTTTTTTTGTAATCCTTTCCGTGGACACTTGACATGCCACAATATAATGTTGAATGAGCCGTGACCCAGGGGACTGTTCAATAAACTAATTTCTATGTCCACTGCGTGATTTCCATTTGATGTTTTTCGTCTGTGTTGTTGAATATCTGCAATGTAAACTGAAATGTCACCGTAATGGACAGAACCGTTTATTAAACAGACTCCAGAAAAGTATTCATATATACATTGGGGAATTTTCAAACTCCAAAAATTGCTTATCTAGATGTCGCTAGTAGGTATCCAAGGGGACTTCTGTCAGTTGTATTTTAGTACAGTTGTTTATTAATTGGGTAAGTTATTCAAACTTCAGACTCCTTTGTAACATGTAAACAAACGATAATGAAATTAACTGTCACCTTCAATACTGACTGCTTGAAGTTAGTAATTTCCTTGACTTTTGTCCCCCTACTACAGCTAGCGCCATCTGTCATAACTAAGAGAAACATGGGCACTGAAAATTCCCCATACGAGAACTACACGAACGAAAGTATATCTAAAATTATGGAATTTATTAACAATGTCTAGTCAATAATAAATCAGTGTCGATGTTGTGTACTTCTACAGTATTCTCTCATCATACATATTCACTGTTGTGGTAGGTATGGTTTAATTTTTAACCGACTTAAAAAAAGGAGGTTCTTTATTCGTCAGTATTTTTTTTAACACAATGAACAAGCATTTGACCCCCATCCTGTCGGATGTTAAGCGGCGATGTGGTATACGATGGAGCACACTTGTTCATTAGGTACCTATTCACCCCAGTTCAGCAGTGACTTGAAGATCTCTAGACTGTACTGCGCAGGAAACACAGACTCCGACAAGTCATTCCACATACGTTCGCGTAAATGGTATATCCACCTGGTATCTGTCTGGAAATTGTACCTTCACAGTATTTTCAAAGATCTTCACTTCATTGTTATATTTAAAAAAAATGTTCACTTATTATCAAGGATTTGAACAAATCTGAATATTGTTTCAATTACTTGCCTTCGGTTTTTTCATATTATATGTGCCAACTACTTAATATACAAATGTGTGAAAATATTAGAAACTTGTAAATAAACGTGTGTTACTAATTAGTCGATATATTAATGTAATAATTGTTTAGGATATTGTAAATAGTTCTTGTGTGTAGTTTTATTTCGGCCACCGTATTTTTGGGTTTATTTACGGTTTCTAATGGGGAATTTTCTTTGACGTTTTTCTGACAGATTTTTAGGCTTAGAACTGTCATTACTGTCATTCTTTCCAAACAATGTTTGACAGTATTGACAGTTAGTAGCCCGAAAATATGTCAAAAAAACGTCAAAGAAAATTCACTATTTTTTTTTCAGTTGTAGGTACCTACTTTTTTTATTTATTTCACTTTTATGTTGTGTTCTACCTACCGATATTTACTATGGACATCGATTTTCTGTTTAAATATTCAAATCAAATATTCAATGCATTTTCCAATATAACGATAAACAATGCATATCTGTGTAGTAGACTATTTGTAGTTATAATTTAGTCAGTAATAATGTATTTCTGTCTGTACATAGTCTAATATTTACTAGGCGTGTAAACAATTTCAGAAATAAAATTATTTCACCTATGAATCGGTATTTTTTTGTGTTTGTTACCTCAAAACTTTTGAATGGGTGAACCGTTTTGGAAGATGCTGTTGTTGGAAAGATGATGCTTCCCGTTTGGTTCCATTTAAATTTAGTTCAGTTCGGACAAGGGCATCCGTGAGAAAAATACAACAAAAGTCGTTTATAGAAAAAGTATTAGAAGAGAGTACCGAAGGAACTCTCCAGAGAACGCGCAGAGGCACTATCCGCGAGTGAAACCACAACACTACTGGCAAACGCAAATCCATAATTGGGACAGGCCCACAGACAGTAGACGTCATGTAGCTGATTATGATCATGGTGTGCTAAAGACCTTTTTACCTTTAGCTGACTTCCATCTGGACAAATTACTAATTTATTTAGGTTCAGCTTTCCCTTTGTATAGGCCTACTACGGGAATGTTGAACAAAACATCGTTCAGTCTCAACAGTAGGTATGTTGTATGGAAATTAAGGAACGAAATTGCAAATGTCCCGCATTTTTTTGACAGATAATTTCTGTGGACAATTGGTTGAAATCAAAACGTAAATAATGTTGAAGATTCAAAATTTGCCGTGCACGCTTTCTATTGACTTGTAAGTCGACAATTTAGTATTGATTATGAAGCGAACTATACTGGTGCTCCTGTGTGCACTTGTGACGTCAGTGTGTGCCGGCGGACCTCTCGACGCCCTCAAGGAGGAATGGATGGCTTTCAAGGTGAACTCCCACCGTATACCATCAACACCAATGACTACAACATAACCTCTGGACAGAGCTTGGGTGGTGGTGGGATTATGCCTGATAAAAAAAAAAACCTCTGGTCAGTCAGCAGCTAAGTGCCACAAGGATGTTTTCGCGTAGTTATAAAGATTGCCCCCAATTAAGGGCCAATAAAGTATTGAAACGTATGTAGGTACATTGCTCCCTATTAGTTATTCACAATTCGAGTACCTACATATGTACAAAACCTAAAGCACGCGCATTCACGCGTCGAAGGATCCTTGTTCCGATTTTGTTTACTAGTACCTACTACTTACACGGATGAAAAAAATAGGTAACTGCAGCCACTGATTGCTAGAACTACTATAAAAAAGAAAGTGTGAATCTAAGTCTCAATGCGCGGTACGCAGAGGCACGTGTGTACACAATTAAGCCTATAATAATATTAATAAACGCCAGTATATTATGGTTCACACACCTTTCGTAGGCAGATCCACCTTACATCTTTTTGTGCTATTTTCAACCGATTTTGTCTTCAACCCGTAAAACCTTTGCATAGCGTAAGCACACGCATAGTAAGTATAGGTAACTTAGGCATAGCCGGACTCAAAACCAACATTTTCCCATTGCAAATCCAAATAATTTACAGCCGCTCGTAACATTGGGGAATTTTCACGGCCCCTGTTTCTCGTAGTTATGGCAGATGGCGCTAGTTGTATTAGGGGGACAAATGTCAACGAAACTACTAACTTCAATCAAGCAGTCCGTATTGAAGGCGACAGTAATTTTTTTTATTGTTTGTCTAATATTACAAAAGTGTCTTAATTCTAAATAACTCGCCCAAATAATAAAAAACGCACTAAAATATAACTGACAGAAGTCCCCCTGGATATCTACTAGCGACATCTAGATAAGAAACTTTTGGAGTTTGAAAATTCCCCATTGCAACGAGCAGCTAGAGCATAACAAGAAGTACGAGAGCGAGGTGGCGGACCGGTTCCACCTGAAGGTGTACGCGGAGAACAAGCACAAGATCGCGCGGCACAACCAGCGCTACGAGCGCGGCGAGGAGAGCTTCCGGCTCAAGCCCAACCGCTACGCCGACATGCTGCACCACGAGTTCGTCGCCACCATGAACGGATATAACAGCACAGCCAGGTAAAACTTTCTTTGCTCTTCAGCTACTTATATGTACCTCGTTTCCTCAATCATTTTCGTCACCTCACACTCTCCTTACAAAATGTGACAGAAATTAGAACCAAGATCTGACAAATGAATGAATATTCTGTTCGGTCGGAATGAACCTTTCCGAGTAGGACCGAGCCTGCACTTCTCTCCCTGCAGTGCCTACGATGCAGATATCGCGGCACTCCTAGCTTTATGGACTCTATTAGATACAATTAAATACCAGTATCTACAAATCCACGTGCACTGCATAGGCTTAAGGGCGGGCGCGGCTCGTCGTTCATCCCGCCGGCGCACGTGAGCGTGCCGGACGAGGTGGACTGGCGCGAGGAGGGCGCCGTCACCGCCGTCAAGAGCCAGGGCAAGTGCGGCTCCTGCTGGGCCTTCTCCACTGTAAGTTGACATCGCTCCCTCGACAACACAATACAGGATTTTTTGGAAAGCAACAAACCCCCGAGATCCTTGTACCGCTAAGGGATCTCCAACCTATGTACTCGTATAAATATCCGGCTATTCTATATCACGGTCCAACATAGTCAAAAACAAATGTATTACTATAATTAGTGATAGTACTAGGTGTATAAGTAATATGTTATGTTATTGAAACATTTATTGTTATCTATTATTTAAAAATGTAATTTTATAATTTTGTTGCCACACCCTAACAGGGTTTGTTCTTAGATATAAGACTTACGCAATAAATAAATACTGAATACTGAACATTTGGAAACCACGCGATTTGCATGAACCACGGGGTTGCATGAACTTGTGAGCGCCCTCTGCACCTCGAGGTTGTACTAGGACAACCATAGTGTGAATTGCAAAAACATTACATCTCATCATATTAATTTCATAGTAATATTAAGTATTTAAACTAGACAGGATCTCTGGAAGGCCAGAACTGGCGCAAGACGGGATCGCTGGTGCCGCTATCGGAGCAGAACTTGCTGGACTGCACGGCTGCGCACGGCAACAAGGGCTGCCGGCGCGGCCGCATGGACAATGCCTTCTCCTACATCAGATCCAATGGCGGCATCGACACAGAGGCGAGCTACCCGTACGAAGGCGTTGCGGATACTTGCCGGTTTGTTAAACTATACGTATCCTACGAGTAGCTTAATTTTCAGTCAGTATCACTGAACACAACCACATTGAATTATACCTATCTTGTAATAACATCATGCTTGACGTCTAGAAGGGTAGACAATAACGAGACAATCGATTTCCACTTACCCATCACACTTGCCTCATTCAAAGTCATAATATCTTCACAAATTCCCAGTGGTTTCTGCTGCATTTAAAAACGCTCCTGCACAACATTCCGTGAGATGTATGTAGGTAACCTTAGCTGCCGTCTCTCTGTATAAATATTATTTATGTGTTCAGGTATAACTCAGAAACAGTGGGCGCGGAAGACACTGGCTTCGTGAACATCCCCCCGGGAGATGAGGACTCGCTAATGCAGGTCAGCGGCATTTATTCCCACAATTATGACACTACTCCGTGGCACTAGCAAGTAACTTATTAAAACAACCCTGACCTAAACCTAACCCAATATTTCTCAAAGGACATCACTTCACAAACCCTAAATTTATATTAGTAGAAACCATACAAAATAAACTGCCAGCGGTAGGTGCCTAACCTAACCTACATTATTGTGTTATTGCATTCATTGTACAAATACCATATAGGTCAGAAAGGTGAAAATAACACGAACAGGAGGTTAATTCTGCTATTGGAACGGTAGCTACCACGCAGTGGCGTGCACACCATAAAGGCAAAAAGAGACTGTCTACCTTAGTATTTTGGTTACCCGACCTAATAATAGAGTTATTGCTAGATCCTTTTTTGTTGTACACAGGACATAGGCTAACAAAGGTGTGTTTTGTGGGTGAGTAGATAGGTTACCTATACATAGGTGTCAATCCTTGGGGATTAATGCCTACCTTGGCGTAAAAGCCAGTGCACGCCACTGCTACTACGAAAACAGTAATGGAATTGCTAATCTAGAACCGTAGGCATTTTGTTTCCTAGTACCTACAGATTTATTAATAAGAGCTGAAACGTTCACAGTACTAATAATGCAATTTGACTAATACAGCATTTTTATTACGCGTGTCACTAAGCCAAAAGCTTTATAGTGACACGCTTTGTATGCCACGTGCCATCGGAATATGAAAACAATCGCTCTGTATCTGTAAAAAGTGGGTAGTAGGTAAGTCATGCCGCTGGTTTATTCATAGACATTAGACAAGCGCATCGTGTTTGTTAAGATGCCAGCTCTTAGTAATTGATCTGTACCAATACTTCGGTCAATACCTCTTCTGTGCAAGAGAAGTTTGTCAGCAGGCGGTGGCGACGGTGGGCCCCGTGTCGGTGGCGGTGGACGCCAGCACTCAGACCTTCCAGTTCTACAGCGACGGCGTCTACTATGACGAGAGTTGCTCGCCGGACAACCTCGACCATGCTGTATGTTGCGCCTTCTCGATTTACACTCTTCATTAATAGCTTATACAAGTTCCACTTCGACCAAAAACTGATATATTAGTTTTAATGAAACTTTCTGCGAGTGACTTATCAATGACATTTATATGAATTTTAATGTTAAAGTAGACCCAGCCGCTCTTGACCCTCTCGGACCCTCCCCACACACCACTTGGCATGTTTCCCAGGATGATGCTGTTTAGCCCAGCAATTCCGGGCATAAGATATAGGTCTGAGGTTGTCTTGTCTGTGGTAAGAGGTGACTGAAAAGACGTGGAGGCTTGTAGCATGCGGGCGGGGACTTATGCGTTTAAATTACAGCCTCCACGACCTCCTCCGAGGTCGTTGGCGACACCGCGCCGCCGTTATTATATCGAGATCTGACGGATGCGTCGGCATGAGAGGCGGTCGAATCGTGGAAAACATGCCAAGTGGTGTGTAGAGCCTAAGTGAATTGGCGATCGTTTCACCACCCTTTAACCTTCAATAATAATTTCATAATTCATACACGGTCACCTGACCCCGAACTAGGACACTTATGTAGGTATTCTGTTGTGTGATGACATCAATACATAGATATTAGGTCACGCCATTAGGTGACAAACACAACAAATTGCAATAACTCGTCCTAGGAGCAGGTGCCAGTGGCCTGACCACTGGTTCATTTATGCATGTATGTTTTTTTTACATAAAAATATATACGACGTATTCTTTATATTTAAATACGTTCCCAGATTTACAAAACCTATATCCCGATCCTGTGGGACTTGACTCAAAGTTTGTATGAGATACAGAATCTACACGAACGAATAATCAATTCATATTACATATAAAATACGCTGTCTGTCCCTATGTAGGTATGCTTAAAACTACGCAACGGATTTTGATGCGGTCTTTTCTAGAGTGATTCCTGAGGAAGGTTGGAATATAATATAATAGCAGAGAAATGCTGTCAATAATGTCTATTGTAATGGGGGGAGGTGTCAGGGTCATCTATTATAAAAAGTAACTCTGTATGTCTGTTAGGCTTTCCCGCTTAAACCTCTCAACCGATTTTGATGAAATTTCGCACAACCTTTACAGCCTGGTGTATGGTGTATGTGTATACGTAATTAGGTCACCTAGTGTTATTTATTTATATCTAAAAGGTTTTCAATCTCATCATAATTTTTGGCTTTTAGCCATTCTGTTACACAATGTTTGCATTCATGGTGCGGCACTGAGGACTCCGGTCTCTTGGTATAATTTCTCAGTGGAGTACCGATAGAGCCTAAAAAACATAACCTTTAATAGAGATCTTTGCGCTCTCTCTAGTGTTAGGAAATGGGTTTTGCTGGCACCTCCCCAAACAGGTAAGCAATAGCCCAACACCGATTGAGCAAGGGATTTATAAATCTGGATAGTAACGGTTTTGGGGAGAATGTGTCGTAATTGTTTAAATGTCCATATCAGTTTTCTAGTTCTGTTCCCAATCACCTCCATGTGTTGATGCCATGTCAAGCGTTGGTCAATGATGACACCTAGATACTTAGTATGGCTAATTTTTGTTATTGTTGCACAGATACACATATTCGACGCCGAGTTACCGCATTTGTGTATTTTTATTTGGAAGTCCCTAGGTGGTTGGGTACATTCATACTTCGTGAAACAGATGTAATTTGTTTTTGAGGCGTTAAGCGTCAGAATGTTACTGTCCAACCAATAAGCCACTCTTTTGAGACCATCTTCAGTCAGGTTTTTTATACTGTTCCAGTTCTTGCCACTGAAAACAATTGAGGTGTCGTCCGCATAGGTGAATATTGCCCCTTGATCTAAGTCCATATTGCATAGGCTGTTAATATACACCAAGAACAGTGTAGGGCCAAGAACGCTACCCTGAGGCACACCATAGCGGATAATCACTGACATATTTTCCTATCTTCACAGCTTGTTTGCGGTCCTTTAAATAGTCTTTTAAAAGCTCCAGAGCACGACCTCTAATACCTACGTCCTCCAGCTTCTTAAGTAGTAATGGGATTGAGATAGAGTCGAATGCCTTCTTTAGGTCTAAGAAAACTGCAAGGCACACATCACCTCTGTTAACAATGCTAGTGACGGTAGAAGTAAGGGCTAGAACTGCATCCTCAGTTGATAAACCATTTCTGAAGCCGTATTGATTAGGTGAAAGTATCTTAAATTTTTCCAAGTATATAATTAGGCGTGAATTTATTAATTTTTCCAAGATCTTTGACAACGCTGTTAGGACCGAGATCGGCCTGTATTTGGAGGGATCTGTAGTGTCTCCTTCTTTATGTACAGGGGTAATCAGTGCTCGCTTTAGTGCCAAAGGAAAAACACCATTTTCAAAACACAGGTTAACGAGGTGATTAATAACGGGTACCAACTGAGGACAAGCAGCCTTCAAGAACTTTGATGTGATGTTATCCCAGCCAGGAGCGCTATTTGGTTTGAGTGTGTTTATTATGCTAGCAATTTCTCCTGGGTCTGTATTCACAAGGCCAAATGATGAGACTTGTACATCTTTAGTGCCATGGTTTAGTCTATCCTGTTCAGAAGGTTTAGATATGTTTTCTGCTAAGGTTCGACCCACTGCCACAAAATACTCATTCACTTGATTTATTGAACCTTTTTTTGTTGGGCAAGTCTCTAACAGATCCATGTTTTTTGAGTTTGGTGGTTTTCTGTTAGTGATTTGGTTGATTGTGTTCCATAACTTTTTTGAGCTACCTTGAGCTTGAGCAATTTGTTCCCGGTCATATTTGCGTTTGAGTTTTTTTATAAGAGTATTGCAATGGTTCCTATACCTTTTAAAGGTTATTTTGAGAATTTCATTGAATGGTTCTAAGTTAAGTTTACGTTGCATTTCATTACGGTTATTTATGCACCTTAAAAGCCC
>SJJU01070527.1:0-14224 GCA_012932125.1 Conopomorpha cramerella
CGTATTTGAGCATCGCCTGAACTGGCACTTTGTACGCGCGTCCGCGATCTCCCCGCTGGTGCGATCACGCGCATGCGCGACGATACGAAAAATCGGAAGAAAACACTGGAAGAAAGAAAAATAAAGCAGAAAAAAATTCAGAAGAAAAAAAAAAAATTTGAAAAAAAAAAAAAAAAAGCCCAAATTCGTGTCGAGACGACGCCGACGAGCAGGAAACACGAAAAGGAGGAGTCATTTGAGGCGACTATCGGCCTGTAGACGACGCCGAGGCGCAAGTCCCTGTTGAAATTCACCCATTGACGCACTGACGCACAACAAACGATAGATATAACGATATTTTCAACATATCCGAGCCTAAATGTACACGGCGTAGACACAACCGCCACGAGAAAATTCCACAAGCGATAAATCAATAATAAAAACGAAAATTCCACATCCGTCGAGAATGTGCGCCTCCAGTAGGTCTCCTCGATCACATGAATGCATAAAAAGAACGAAAAGATCAACATTCAAAATAACCATGTCAACAGCGACACCTAGCAAAGGGCAGCTTCGACGCTCCAACTGAGGAAGTAGGTAGGTAGGTACACCCAAAAGGCACCCCCCTACAACAACAAACACACCGAAAAAAGCAATATTCAACAATTCTTCCAATAATAATGCACATTCGACACCTGGTGAAAGTCATCACTCGTGTCCTGACCGGTGAAAGACGAACAAAATTATATAACATAATCAAGGACCAACCACAATCTACCGAAATAACAACCTAACAAACTAGCACAAAGGTTTAAAAATTAAAAAATAACCAACACAAGCAAAAAAAGTTTTCATGGCCCACCAATAGAACCCCAATATTAACAACAAACAAGAATAATTTACAATACAATTTTAAAATTATTCGGTTGAAATGCACTAATATTACCACAACACACATCTAGTCCACAGTCGAGACCACAACACTGTTTGCAGAGTCTAAAATTAAAAAAAAAAAAACAAAAAAAAAAACAACAATGTATTCCTAATTTTAAAAGAAATAAAAAAGCCTACACAAAATTTATTCAGACATAATTATTGTCATTCTGTATGTAGACAATCAATCCAAACATTACATTGGGTAAGTACCTAATTGGTGTTTGTTAAAAAAAAAACATAAATCAAAACTAATATTCAGTACCTGCCTGTCAATAAAAAAATTATACAAAAAAAAAACAAATATACTCTTTATTTCACTTATTAAAGTCAAGTCTTTATACAGACACATAAATAACATTATCCATAATAAACAAAACCTTCGTCAACACATTTCACTGTGAACAACCCCTAAACGTCAACGTAAGTAGGTCCAATCGGAAGTAAAACAATGTAACTGTTACTATTACTTTATTCATTTATTAGAGAAAAAACACTTTCTGTACGTAGACAGACAATCAATCCAAATAAATATCCAAACATTACATTAGGTACCTACATGGTGTTTAAATAAGTACTTAAGAAAATTAAAAATGTGAAATAAACCTAACTAATAATATGTGCCAATACCTAACTAATAAACAATAAAAAAATCATAAATCAACACTAGCATACATTTTTCTTTCCTATTTAACTAATTCTGTACCTACATACCCACCCTACCTACCTGTCAATCAAAACATTATAATATATTAGGAAGCGTTAGTATTTAAAAAAATAAAAATACAGACACAAATAACCTACTAAAGTACTCTTAAAATTATTATTATCATTATCCATAATAAATAAAACCGTCGTCAACACATTTCACTGTGAACAACCCCTAAACGTCAACGTAAGTAGGTCCACTCGGAAGTAAAACAATGTAACTGTTACTATTACTTTATTTACTTATTAGAGAAAAAAAAAAAAAAAAACTTTCTGTACGTAGACGGACAATCAATCCAAATAAATATCCAAACATTACATTAGGTACGTACCTACCTACCTACTTGGTGTTTAAAAATTTTAGAAAATTAAAAAACCGTGTGAAAAAACCTAACTAATAATAAGTGCCAATACCTGACTAATAAAAAATAAAAAACCAACATCTCATTACTCTTTTCTATTTTACTTATTCAGTAGGTACCTACATACCCACCCTACCTACCTACCTGTCAATCCAAACATTGTGATGTACCTATTGGGAAGGCTTAATATTTAACCCTTAACTGCATGTCTTTTTTTTTTGTCTGAATTAAATCCTATCCTTCTTAAATTATGTGGCCGTTCATACGTATTAATTGCACCTTTGACAATAATTTAGAATAAAAAATCTGTAGATGAGACGGCTAGAAAAAAAAAATATACTAGTATTACATCACTATGCAGCTAAGGGTTAAAAATCGTTAGGCTACCAATAAGTACATACCAATAGATAGATATCCGTAATAAACAAAACCGTCGTCAACACATTTCACTGTGAACAACCCCTAAACGTCAATGCAAGTAGGTCCACTCGGAAATAAAACAATGTAACCGTTACATACTTACTAATACTTTATTTATTTATTTATTAGAGAAAAAACACTTTCTGTATGTAGGACAATCAATCCGAATAAATATCCTAACATTACATAAGGTACCTCCTACTCGATGTTTAAAAACTTTTGAAAACTAAATTAAATCAATATAGGTAAGTGGGTAGGTAATTAACAAATGTTATTTGAAAAAAAAAAACGCCTTTTAATCCCAAAGCGGGGTAGGCAGAGGCACTTGCTAAAAGCAAATGCCCACGATTCAAAAAGCGTATTTAACCCAACGTGACAGGGGGTGAGCCCAACGCCGTTACCTACCTACCTAAATAGAATAACCCCTAAAGCTCGACATAATGATTATTCAGGTCAAACAAAAACCATAACACCTGAACTTGTGGTTCAGGTAGAAAAAAAAATTATTTACTTATTGTTAAAATAAAAAAGAAAGAACATGACTACTCTTTATTTACAAAGGAATACACTATAATACACATTAAAAAAAAATTAAACTCGACAACCTGCACAAAAGTGACAAACACTAAATACAAAAATAAGTAACTAATCTCATTCCCCTCAAAAATCAATATAGGCAAATAGGTAGTTAGGTAGGTAGGTGTAGGTAAGTGGGCACAATATTTTTTTTTTTTAAATAAATAAATAGGTAACTCTTTCTTATTTTTCAGTTAAAAGGCAGACGGACACAAGCATATCTTTTCAAATTACACCCACTGCGACTATAGCAACTAGGGCAAGTACCTACGTAGGTACTTAGAATTTAAAACTAAACAATTAATAAACAAAACGGTCAATACCCAACTAAGAATAACCCCTAAAACTCTATATTGAGTTTAAGTATTTAAGTAGGTAGGTAGGTACGTATGTAAGTGGATATTATGCTGTAAAAGTAAAAGTAAAAAAAAAAAAAATAGACAACACCAATAAGTATCCGCACGTTTTATTCGAAAGAAAAAAGAAAAACTTTCATTACCTGAATGAGAATAACCCCTAAAAGTCAATAGTCAACAGAAAGGCGAATATGATAAAAATTATAAAAAATAAACACAATTTATTTATAATAGAAAAGTACACACTTGTACAAAACAGCTCGTTTTCTATATGACTTTATAGGTATTATAAAGTTACAATTAACAATAACTATCCAAACTTTATATTAGGTAGGAAGTAAGGAACGCAAGTAGGTACCTACAGTACTCAGTATTTGAAAATTAAAATAACTTGATAAAATAAAAGTCAATAAGTATTCAATATTTGAGTTGAAATTAAAACAAAACACGAATATATTTTTATACCTATAGCTCCACCAACAAAACAATAGGTACACAAGTTTAAACAAACATAATAATTCACTACCCCTCAAAATTACGCTACCACCTCAAGGCAACATCTGGATAACACCAATTAATATATTAATATTTAAAAATCAAATACAATTGAAGCAAGTGCCAATGTATGCCAATAGGTAGGTAGGTAGGTAGGTCCAGTCGAAAATAAAACGGGAAAATAAATACAACGTTCATTCTTACTTTATTTATTTAATACTTTATTGCAACATAAATGTACAAAAGGCGGACTTAATACCATTATAATTATATATTATCTACCAGTCGACCCCACAGCAGCATGGGAAAGATTAATAAATAAATAAAAAAATATGTTATCAAACGTTTTTCCTGATCATGGTACATGAAAAATACAATTATAGCCCATATATAACTAACTAAGCATAACGCCTAAAAGTCATAATAGGTAGAGAATAAAACGAAAAAGCAATATATTCCTATTTTTAACCGACTTCAAAAAAAAGGAGGAGGTTCTCAATTCGACCGTTCCTATGTTTGTTCGCGGATAACTACGTCGTTTATGAACCGATTTTGAAAATTCTTTTTGCATTCGACAGGGTTTACTTTCAAGATGGTCCCATTCAAATTTTATCTAAATTGATTCAGTATATTATATTTTAACCGACTTCAAAAAAAAGAGGAGGTTCTCAATTCGACCGTATGTATGTTCTTATGTTTGTTCGCGGATAACTTCGTCGTTTATGAACCGATTTTGAAAATTCTTTTTGCATTCGATAGGGTTTACTTTCAAGATGGTCCCATTAAAATTTTATCTAAATTGATTCAGTACTTTAGATTTTATCCCAACTAACAGAATAAGAACTAACGAAGATGTCATCTAGATATCATTACCAAGCAATGTCGCATTGTAGGTACTATGATTTATCCATAGTGTTGAATGCATGCACATTACAAAAATAAAAAGTAAAATCCCCTTGAGCATCCTTGTTCGTTTAATTAGGTATTTTTATTAAACAACTAAAATGAAAATGCGTATTACTTTGTAAGAACTATTTTTTGACTGGCGAAAAAACGGAAGCAGTACGATTTTGATAATTCTTTTTTAATGGAATAGGGTATACATACCTCCATATATATTTGAAAAAAAAAAAATATTCCAACCCTAATGGGATGAACTGATTGTAATGGAAGAGCACGCATAACTTTGTCGTTTATGAACCGATTTTGATGATTCTTTTTTTGTTAGAAAGACGGTACCTATCAAGATAAAGGTGGTCCCAAGGTAAGAAGGCAACAAGGGTATCAGGTCGGTTCTTTTGTTCTTCAAAATTATGCTTACAAAAGAACATACAGTTTAAACAAACATAGGTAATTCATTCATTTATTCATATATTGCACTTGCATGTTCTAATTGTAATTTGGCTACCTACCACAATAAATATTCAATCAAATATATTAAGGAAGGTAAGTACCTACCACCCCACCAACCACTTCGAAAATAAAACAAAAAAATAATATAGGCAACTATTATTACTACTTTATTTGTATTACAATATACAAAGAAATTATACACAAAATTTCTTGAACAACAAAGTCCATTAAATGTCTATTAGGTAGGAACTTTTCAATAATATACAAAATAATATATCTATGATACAATTAAGTAAGTATCTACCTAAACCAAGAATATATTATAATATAACTAGTTGTCTTGGCGCAACCAATTAATTTTTATATAATAGAGAACAAGATTAAGATAGGCCATACACAACAAAAGTTATACCTACAATACTGTAGCACAATGTGTGTGTGACATATTTTATGAATTTTTGTTACATATTAGTAATTTACATATTGGACCTGAATCACTTACCAACTTTTTTTTTTCTGTTTGTTCTAGTGTAAACATGTCACTTTTACACCCTCTCAATAATTGTACTCTCACTCTGACCGCCAACGGGCTCTGGAAATGTACATGTATTCCAATTAGTAAGTAAGTAAGTAGGTATTTATTACAAAGTAATCAACAACAAATGTAACACAAAATGTATATGTATTATAAAACAAATAGAATAATAAAAATAAAAACCAACACCACCACACCTTGTACAACCAAACAACAAAACAAAACAATCCACAAATAGTAAGAGGCAGCGGCAACATAAAATATCACCCAAGAAACATAATATATTATCATTATTATTATCTTTCATAATGTTTCCATTGAAAACCTAAAATGTTTATTTATTATTTTATTTTATTAAGGAAAAGCATACACAAAAATATATAACATCACCTTTTCACCGCTAGCATAAAACCCACACAAAGTGTTTGAAGAAGAATAATATTCATTCAAATACTAATAATGTTTTTCTACTTTAAATACTGTTTCAATGTGTGTTGTAATTTATTTATTTATTGAAAAGGTCATATTCTTCATTAGAATTTTATCTTACAGGACTACCACCACTGCACCAGTGCTGTCAGACCAGAAACTAGCTGGCGTTGGATGAGCGGTTGGGCACAAAGAAACATTTAAAAAATATTAAGTACAACAGTGCAACGGGGAAATCAGTTAGAAATCAAATAAACATTCTATACCTACATGACTTGGCTTTATTTCTGTATAATTTCACTCACCGAAATTGTATTATTATTATTATCCACTGTCCACTGCAGACTCCTCATCAGTCAGATTTCTTTGCCAATTGCAACAAACAACTTGGGTGGGTCGGTGTGAATTGTTCACTGAAATGCAAATAAGAATAATACAATAATAACACTTGTCTGGAAACCTATTACACTTTTTATGTTACTTCATGTTGTTCTAGAATGCAGGGACAACAAACTATCCAAATCATGCTGCTCACAATACTTTGTTTTGTTATAGTAATACAGTAATACTGAAACTGTACTAGCGATGATAATTATTACAAGTTAGTGTCCCTTTAGCACCGTTATTGCAAGAAGAATAGTTAAATTACATTGTAAAACGCGTCGTACTCACATTTTTCTTTCGCTCATTTTGTTGAAAAACACGCCGTCAAGCAACACTGCAATGCACTGTACACTGGTACTGTTGGGCTGTTGTAGTCTCACTTTGTCTCTAGCCAACGATTCCGATTGTAAAAACTTTGTTCAAACTTCTATTTCGTTGCAGGACAATTCGTAGTAACTTTACCGCCGCGGCATACTTATTGTTTGTTTGTTTTTTTTTTCCATTGTTATTTCTCCGCGCGCAAGTGACAGTAGTGCTTTTTATTATAAGGTTTTACGCGGCTGTCAGTTTCAAGTGTTTTGAGCCATGCGCGTAACAAAACCTTCGGTGCAAGCTTCGATCGAATACAAGTACAATGCGCGTCGGTTTGATTAATCAATGCAAATATCTGCTCATACCAAAAATAACTAGACTTGCAAACCAAAGCTGACTGAATATTTAAAACTGAAAGACGTTCCTTCCTAGTTTGGTCTGAAGTTTGCTCCGAATCATTTTCACCTGTAGTTGGCAGCCAATAACATGAATTCGTGCGCTTTTGTTGGTAAGCTTGAGCCGCAGCGGGAACGGATGTCCAAACTCTCCTTCCACATTGTACGTATATGTACAGAATTATTGACAGTATTGACAATGGAAACTGACGTATCGACTTAGCGGTCGGGCGAAAAAAAAAATTCAAGTTTACTTTTACATTCGAATACTGAAAACTTTGTTTCCTTCAAACTAGATTTTCGTCACTATTGTTAGTTAGTTAGTATTTATTGTATTGTGCCGTGTTTACTTTATGTAATTGAACGAACAATACGCCGGCGTAGATCGAACGTGTTGTTGTCGCCGCATTGTATCGTTGTGTTTGTGAAACGATCGAGTTTTCTTTCTAAACGTAACAGCAACAACAACAATAAATACTCTTCTGGGGAAGAGTTCCGATGATACCAGACCATTAGAAGGAAGAAGGCCTTTGGCCCACCATTTCCTAATGTTGTTTGTTGCTGAAAGTAGTAGAAAAATGGAAACTTGTGAGAAAAATGATGAACTTTACCTTTGTATTTTTCTCTGAAAGTTGCCCATTTTGCCCTTTTACTAAGCTTGAGCTACTTACATTATTTGTGTAGGTACTTTATGAATATTACTCCCATCTGACAATGCTATTATTGTTGTTGTTCATCTTGAATTGGTGTGATTTTGTTACTTACATACACATGATATTTGGATTGTACCTATGTATTTCAGGTGTAATATTGATTTGAGGAGGACCCTACTTGTCTTGGTTTCATTGGCCTAAACTAACTACATATTTGGAATGGCTGCTGCTGGTTGCAAAGGAATGGTTTGAATATAACAAAAGTAGGTATGTTCATCTTTTCTCTTATAAGAAAAGCTTTTCAATAAGATGCAGTGACAGTGGTTCCAATACTTTGTTTACTCATACTAAACAAATTATAAATAGGTACAATAGTAAATAGTAATAATGTATTTGTAATGCAGCATATCAGTTGCTACTGTTGCTGTCATGGAGCAACTCCTGGTCACCTCCCCAGCTGTATGTATGCTACTAGAGAGTTCCTATTGAAATTCCATTGCTTCATAAAATTGCTACTTGTTGATTGACAAATGCTTTCACAAGTATAAATAACCATTCAGATCATGTTGTCAGTTGCTATTGTTGCTGACTTGAATTGTTCACATTTATAGTAGTGAGATTTCGTTACACTTTTAGGCTGTATGCTCACACCTATTGCTAATATTTTACAAGGTTCTTTACCCACCCTCAACAAATCATTAATATGAATTTCCAGGTGCTACTGCTGCACACAGTACAGTCCCAGAGCTGCCAATTGTTGCTGCCTGCCTGCACTGCTCTAATCTGCTCCGAGGCTACTCTTGAGAAGTCTACCCATACAACTCTTCACAGGACAAGTGCTATGATACTGTATGTTACTTTTAATTCAATACTATACTCCGAGGCAGACACATTCTTTGAAATAGGCATATCCAACTTTGGGAGATGATGATGACAAGATGTATATGTCCTGAGCACCTTGCGCCAACACTTACAAACGCTGCCAGGTACATGAAAGAGGAATGTATGTGTGTATGCATACCAAAAAGTAATACCTACCTCTAAGTGTAAACTGGAAGTGCTCTTAGATCTCTTTATCAGTGCTGGTCTATTTTTAACAGTTATTACTAAAATGCTTCAGCTGAGCTGTTGGTGCAAGCAAGCCAGCCAGCCAGCCAGCCAGCCAGCCAGCCAGCCAGCCAGCCAGCCAGCCAGCCAGCCAGCCAAGCAGCCAAGTCAGCATCCCAAGCCACCAGCAGCCAGCCAGCCAGCCAGGCAGCCAGCCAGCCAGCCAGCCAGCCAGCCACCGGCCAGCCAGCCGGCCAGCCAGCCGGCCAGCCAGCCCAGCCAGGCAAGCCAGCCAGCACAGCCCAGCCAGCAGCCACCAGCCGCCAGCCAGGCCAGCGCAGCCAGCCCCACCCGAACTATCCCCCCCCCCCCCCCAAATCCAAAGTCGGGTTGATAACGTCGGGCCAATGCCTCTGCCCACCCCCCCAAATGGAAATAAAAGGCGGTGCAAGTTTAAGTATATAATATGCTAATTTTAGATTTTAGGCTTACTATTTTTAATTGGAACTAAAGTAGCGGTTACTGGCCACTACCAGTGCAACAGCCTTCACTGGTGAATTCACAAGTATAGGGGGTTGCAGCGCTTGTGCTGCAGCCCCCAGGATAGGACGCTGCGTATTTTAAATGCGCGCAGACGACTCTCGCAGATTATCCGTACGCGCGATCCAAACGAGATCCAAAATGTATGTGTATGTCAAATGTTTATTTACCATGTTTATTTCAATGTATGTAAGAAACGCATAGACTGAGAATCGTATGTATGTATGCGTTTCCAAGGGTTATCTTGCATTGCATTTTAAACCAAATCGCTCGCTATATGCATATCGAACATGTTCGCTGGTGCATGTTTCGCCCATACCAATTGATCTGAGAGGTAAATAGAGCATGAAATTTGTCTTTCTTCCTGTGGCAGGCTTGGATTTTGACCCTAAGGTTCTTCTGTGTCCACCCACACTCCTCACATCTGTGGTGGACGTGGAATGTATGTATGGATGGACGTGTGTGTGTTATTTGGATGTGGTGTGTAGTATGTTATGTGGTATGTTGTATGTATATGTATTTAGCCAGCCAGGACTGCGTGCTGCGTGCGGAGTAGTAACAATGCACTTGGTGGGTTGGGGCCAGCAGGTATTTAGTTGATTCTTGTTTTTGACACATTTCAGCCGTCGTCGTTCACCGTTCGCCGTCGCCGTCGCCGTCGCCGTCTCCACCGCCGCCCTCGTCTTTCACCGTCGCCGTCTCCACCGCCGCCACCGTCTTTCACCGTCGCCGTCTCTGCCGCCGGGATGCTGGAAATAATGTAATATTTTGTTTGACCAAGCTGTGTTTTTCACAATTACACACAGTACATAAGAGAAACATATGAAGGAAAAAACGTCCTTTATCCATGTCTCGGGTGGGGGGGTTTAAGCGCTATCCTCTTACTACCTACCTACCGAAGAAAATCAACCTGTGACCTAACGAACCAACAATCTTACACAAAAACAGAATATATAGCAAAACTCTTAACAGACTTCTACAAACAACAACAAAAGAAGAACGAGTGGAATAAAACAAGGGCCCAATATGTTGAGACGGGGCTTTTCTCACCTTCGCTCGAATCCTATCTAGCTAACCTAACTCGTTTTCAACAAACCTAACTCAGTTTTTTCACCAACCTAACTATGAATATAGCTAACCTAACTTGTTTTCAACAAACCTAACTCAGTTTTTTCACTAACCTAACTATTAATACAGCTAACCTAACTTGTTTTCAACAAACCTAACTCAGTTTTTTCACTAACCTAACTATGAATATAGCTAACCTAACTTGTTTTCAACAAACCTAACCCAGTTTTTTCACTAACCTAACTATTAATACAGCTAAACCTAACTTGTTTTCAGCAAACCTAACTCAGTTTTATACCAACCTAACTATGAATATAGCTAACCTAACTTGTTTTCAACAAACCTAACCCAGTTTTTTCACTAACCTAACTATGAATATAGCTAACCTAACTTGTTTTCAACAAACCTAACTCAGTTTTTTCACTAACCTAACTATGAATATAGCTAACCCAACTTGTTTTCAACAAACCTAACCCAGTTTTTTCACTAACCTAACTATTAATACAGCTAAACCTAACTTGTTTTCAACAAACCTAACTCAGGTTTATACCAACCTAACTATGAATATAGCTAACCTAACTTGTTTTCAACAAACCTAACTCAGTTTTTTCACTAACCTAGCTATGAATATAGCTAACCTAACTTGTTTTTAGCAAACCTAACTCAGTTTTATACCAACCTAACTATGAATATAGCTAACCTAACCGGTTTTCAACAAACCTAACCCAGTTTTTTCACTAACCTAACTATGAATATAGCTAACCTAACTTGTTTTCAACAAACCTAACTAAGTTTTTTCACTAACCTAACTATGAATATAGCTAACCTAACTTGTTTTTAGCAAACCTAACTCAGTTTTATACCAACCTAACTATGAATATAGCTAACCTAACTTGTTTTCAACAAACCTAACTCAGTTTTTTCACTAACCTAACTATGAATATAGCTAACCTACCTTGTTTTCAACAAACCTAACTCAGTTTTTTCACTAACCTAACTATGAATATAGCTAACCTAACTTGTTTTTAGCAAACCTAACTCAGTTTTTTCACTAACCTAACTATGAATATAGCTAACCTAACTTGTTTTTAGCAAACCTGACTCAGTTTTATACCAACCTAACTATGAATATAGCTAACCTAACTTGTTTTCAACAAACCTAACTCACTTTTTTCACTAACCTAACTATGAATATAGCTAACCTAACTTGTTTTCAACAAACCTAACTCAGTTTTATACCAACCTAACCATGAATATAGCTAACCTAACTTGTTTTCAACAAACCTAACTCAGTTTTTTCACTAACCTAACTATGAATATAGCTAACCTAACCTGTTTTCAACAAACCTAACTCAGTTTTTGTAAAAACACGTCGGGCTAATCTGGCCTCTGCCCACCCCCGAATGGGGAATAAAAGGCGGTGTATAATATCTTAATTTTATTAATTTTAGATTTTAAGCTTATCTATTTTTTATTATATCAATTAGCGGTTACCGGCCACTACCAGTGCAACAGCCTTCACTGGTGAATTCACAAGTATAGGGGGTTGCAGCGCTTGTGCTGCAACCCCCAGGTAGCACGCACGTATGCGCTGAAAAACGCAATGTGTGTGCTATACTATCGGCCCAAATGTAATATGTGGAATGTTTATTTCCTTTAACAGAGGGGGGGGGACTACCCATTTGTAGGTAAATTGTTCACTACTGCAGTGTGTGGGATTTGTTTCACCTAATATGTTATGCATGCTATTTTACTACACTGACTTGCCACTTTAATTTATGTAAAAAACGTATAGACTAAGAACCGTATGTATGTATGTATGCGTTTCCACTGGTTATCTTGCATTTCATGGGTATCTGATCTACCAAATCGCTTTAATGTATGTCAAACATGTTTTCTGGTTCATGTTGAACCCATATTAATTGATCTGGGAGGTAAATAGAGCATGCAATCATCTATCTTTCTTTCTGTGAGATATGCATGCAGTCCTTCTCTCTCCACTCACGCTCAGTGTCTGGTTGACGTGAATGTATGTATCTATCTATCTGTGTGTGTGTGTGTGTGTTTTTTTTTGTGTGTATATGTTATACCGTATGTATTTAGCCAGCTAGTGGGGGCTACGTGCTTAATTGGTTTTTTATTATTTTTTTCACGCATTTCAGCCGCGGGGGGTGCGAGTCGCTGTCGTCGTTCGTTCGCCGTCTTCGCCGCCGCCGCCGCCGCCGCCGCCGCCGAGATTCTGGAAATAATGTAATTTTATTTTACCCATCACATTTTACCCCCTGTTGTGTGTATTACACGACTATTATACAATTGCACAGTAAATAGTGGTGGGTTTATAGCTAGCTTTTATAGAAAAAAAAAATAAAACCTCACCTACCAACAAAACACAACACCTTAAGCGAAAGAAGCAAAATAATCAAAAGAAGATCGAGTGGAATAAAACAAGATTCTATGTATGCGGTTTTAAAACGGAGACGGGGCTTTTCTCACTTTCGCTCGAATTTCAACTAAATGATAATTTTAGCCAAATTCCGAAACCCTACGCACTTTTGTACGAACCTAACTGACAGTATAAGTATTAACTTAAATTTCACCTCAATTCATACTGAACAATTCTCTGAGTTAGGTTTCTTAAGTTTCATTAGGTTAGGTTACGTGGAGTTAGGTTTAAAGGAGTTGGGTTAAATGGAGTTAGGTTTAATGGAGTTAGGTTAAATGGAGTTAGGTTAAATGGAGTTAGGTTAAATGGAGTTAGGTTAAATGGAGTTAGGTTTAAAGGAGTTAGGTTAAATGGAGTTAGGTTAAATGGAGTTAGGTTAAATGGAGTTAGGTTTAAAGGAGTTAGGTTAAATGGAGTTAGGTTTAAAGGAGTTAGGTTAAATGGAGTTAGGTTTATAGGAGTTAGATTAAAAATTAGCAAATTTTTACTTGAATGAGAGACAAGTAGCTAAAATAGTAATTTATTGTGATTTACAAAGACATAATTTAACAAAAATATTCGAAAATAATAGTGGATTTTGCATAATTTAATGGACATTTTAGATAAAATAATCAAAATATACTTATTGAGATTTACAAACACATAATTTAACAAAAATAATAGTAGATTTTGCAAAAAAAATATGAAAAATTAAAAAAAAAATAATCAAAATATACTTATTGAGATTTACAAACATAATTTAACAAAAATAATAGTAGATTTTGCAAAAAAAAATATGAAAAATTAAAAAAAAAATACTCAAAATATTGAGATTTACAAACACATAATTTAACAAAAAAATAAAAAATAATAGTAGATTATGCATAAAAATAGACATTTTAGAAAAAAAAAACAAAAATATACTTGATATTTCATAATAAAATAAAAATTTAGTAGTAGGTATATTGAAAAAAAAAAAGAAATATATTTTATTATACTTGCTAATAGTTACAAAAAAAGAAAAAAAATAAAAAAATCTTGATTGATACTTGAGATGAAAGAAAAAAAGAAAAAAAAATAGACAAAAATAATTGATACTTGATGGCGGTAGGTATATATGAAAATTGAATATATTTCAGACGGAACGAGCGCCGAGACAAGAAACGCAAAGACAGACGGGGCTTTTCTCACCTTCGGCGGTCGTAAAAAAAACGAATCACCTGGCGCAGGGCTGAGTCTCAACAGATCGCAGCACGA